>VMDO01030625.1:0-21068 GCA_007922755.1 Pedetes capensis
GTTTTCAGTGTATTTTAGTTTGAAAAATGTTTCAAACTTTCTTGATTCCATAAATGTTAACTTTAATAATATGTTATACATATGTATTTGTATACATATATAAAACGCTTAACATTTTTCCAAAGTGCATTTCTATTTTCACTGTAAGTTGAATATATAATTTTCCTGTTTTCAAACAAGGAAACTGAGGTCCAGTAAACAGAGGGTAATTATGACAGGGATGTGAACATGAGCAATGTATGATAAAATGCGCATATAGAAATATCATGATGAGATCTACTAAGTTGTACCTTAATATTATGAATAAAATAAAATTATTGGGAAAACTTAGGAAACAATAAATACATTACAATGCTCACTATATAGTGGGCTGGGATTTAACTCAGTTGGTAGAGTGCTGCTCTGCAGTCTCTGAGGTCCCGAGTTCAATTCCCAGCACCACAAAAACAGGAGAAGGACCTGGCAACCCACTCCCAAAGTAATCCCAAAACAGCCATTGAAAACCCTATGAGGGTCGCTATGAGTCGAACACAACTCGAAGGCACCTAACAACAACAACAACACTATATAGTGATAATATAAGATAAATATAAGTCACATTTGATTTCTGCAATTATAAGACATGCACAAAAGTAACACATAGATAACATCTCTTAAAATGTGGATACTTTTCATAGCACCCCTTGTATAAAAGTATATATATATTAATGTTGTTAAAGGCAAAAAATTTCTAAAATCCTGAGCTAATGATTGGTCTTTAAGAAGTTCATATTTTCCTTCTGTTTTCTGTGTGAGGAGGTAAGAATTTAAAATATGTACCACAAACTAGTCCTTCACAGATGTGTATCATCTACAGATATATTTGTTATGCCAGCTTTTGCTTGAATAAGCTCCAAATAAGTATCTATCAAGAGATTTTTGCATTAAAATATGAATTTTAAATGTCTTTTCAAAATTTGAATATTTGACCACGTTGGTTTTATATTCCCATGCAGCAACAGTTTCAGGTCTGAAAGATAGCTGTTCCCGTTAGAAAGGACAAGTGCTGCCCAGATCCTACTCTGTCCACTTATGATATATTTAATTTACTTGACTTTCCACTATAGGAATTCTCATCATGACTCTGTTGTAAGGCTTTAAGCCCATATTGAGATACTTGCTGTATTCATTTCTCTTCTAAAGGACAACTTCTCAATAGATTGTTGGGGATACATCCAACCCCGCCTCTCTTGCTCTCACTTTCTCTCCCTCTTCACATTTCTGGTCCTTTATTTTTTCTCTATGCATGCATTTCAATGCCTTTGGTGGACATTGGATTCAAAAGTAGATGTAGACTCAGGAAAAGAAGTCTAGGTGTAAAAAGGCCTGTAATATGGTTCATTGTAACTCACACTAGGTTTAGGGGAAAATCCTCAAGTTATAGGGAGATTGCTTTGATCTGGCCTTGATCTCCATATGTGTACAGACTGTCTACAGGTAACAGCAGAAAGAGATTCAGGATTCCATGTTCAAGCCACATGCCACCACTCCAGTGAAATTTAAAATATGTCATTTATGTAGAAATATGCTTGTAATTCTTCTAAATGTGATTTGTAGTGGTAATTAAGAATATTTATATCGCATTCACTTTTCATCAGAATTATAAATCCTTCTAATGGAGAATACTGAGAAAAATAAATTGCTGGTTCAACATTTTTGAAGAGAACAATAAATGGATATGCAAATGACATACTACTTCATAGAACAGAATAGCATTTTAATCTGAGACAATGAATAAATAAACATAATTTATAAAAAATGAAATAATCATAAGAAATCTCTGGGGTAGAAACTTTGAGAAATTGATGAAAAGAAGTTAACTTCGAAAGGGGAAGGGAACTGGCATATTGTGTGCCAGACAAGTTATGTGGGTCATCTCATTTAATCACCACAACATACCTAGGGAGAAAGGATGGTGACTAGTTTAGAGACACCCACAGAGATCAAGTGACCAACTCATAGTCATACAGACAATAAGTGGGAAAATGGAATATAAATGCACATTACCTTACTCTTAATAGTGTTCTTTTCAAAGTATATCATGACAAAGTAATTAATTGGCAATACCTAGAAAGGGATTTCCTACAAAATTAGTGAGCTTAAGAACGGCTGTGGGTGGCTTAATCATTTTGTTGACTCAATTTTCTGTAATATATAAGGGATAATGAGCATTGTTTTTAATTTTAAATTTTAGTGAAGAAAATAACAGAATGCTTTTATACTCTTAATATCCCACAAACTACAGATAAAGATATTATTCCATTTTTGCTTACATGACCATTAGAATAAAAAGACAAGATCATTGGCTGTTAAAAGAAGAAAAGAAAAAGGAATTTAATCTCAGAGTAGCTTTGAAAAATACTTTCCACAAAATGATTAGCTTCAAAATACTGATTTTATAACTTGATTATTAACTGTACCAAAAAGATCAAATTACATTTAACCAGAATTAAAGACAATCCAGAAAATTTTTTAATAAGAGTAAAACTGCTTTGTGTAACTTAACATAAATATTAGAACTTTATTCTTTCAAATTAGAACTCTCAAGCAGTCTTTTCCTTTAGGAAGAGGTTATTTGAAATCCAAAAGCCTTTGTCTACAGTGGGTAAAAGTGTAGAATTTTGTTGGTGGCAAAAATTATCAATTGGGATTTCTATTACTGACCCAAGTTATAGGCATAATTCACTATTTTAAGAATCAAAGAAATATTGCGTGACATGGAAGAAAAATATTAAGTAATGGAATTAATATATGTCAGGAAGAGAGATGTGAAGAATTACTGGGATGGATGGATATTGACTCATAACTTTCAGCTTTCCAAATTCTAGAGATTGAATAGAAAATAAATTCATCGGTACATGTTAATCCTTTGCTTTCTTTTATAATTTACTTATGTCCTTCTTTAATTTGTGTGGCTCAATTGCTCTCTAATCCAATGTGTGTGTCTCATCTTTACTCTGATTCTGTCCCCTCTATTATAAGGAAACATCACAAATTGAGATGGGAAACATGGTGTAAACCTTCCAGGGTTGAGTTAAAGAAATTGGGCTTTGCAATGTCACTTCAAATGAGAAATGGTCAAAACTATCCTATCATAGAGGGTATAGCTATCACAGTATAGGCAAGAGGAAAAACAAGAAGCTGGACATTAAATTCTATTCTTAAATTTGTCTGAATTTTTGAATGATAAGCTGCAACCAAACAAGAGGAGAAGATGGAAAGTACCACCAAGAAGCAGAAACTCAACTCAATATTTATTGACTATTATATTCTATTCTTAGAACATGAATTAATTGCAAAGGAGAAATAGGCCAAAATCAGTACAGATGCCTTTAAATGTCATACCAAAATATTTTCTAAAATTCCTAATAAAAGTCATAGTAAGAATGGAAGAACATAGGAACCATTATACATTTTTAGTGGGAATGTAAATTATTGTAGCCCCTATGGAACTGAGAATGGAAGTTCCTCAAAAATCTAAAAACAGAACTATCATATACTCTAGCTTCACCATTCCTGGGAACATATGAGAAAGAATCTAACCCAGCACACAATACAGATACCTGCACAACCATGTTTACTCCAGCACAATTCATAATAGCCAAGTTATGGAATAGCCTAGGTGCCTATCAATGGATGAATGGATAAAGAAAGTGTCGTTTGTATACAGAATGGAGTTTTATTCACCCAGAAAGAAGAATGATATCATGGCATTTAAAGGAAAATGTATGGAATTGGAGAACATCACATTAACCAAATTACGTCAGACTCAGAAAGTCAAATATCATGTTTTCATTAATATGTGGAATCTTGATTAAAAAAACATGAAAGTAGAAGGAATATTAGTTGAGAAGAGGAAGGGGAGCAGTAGGATAGGGGAAGGGAGACAAGAGAGAGCAATGTGGGGATATGATCAAGCATTCCTCTGCTATTCATAGGGTTTTTGATGACTAGTTGTTTCAGGAGTAGATTGCCAGGTCACACTCCCTAGCCTGTCTTAGTCTGGAAGCTCTGCTGAAACCTGTCCACCATGGGTGCCTTGAGTTGCAATAGTGAAAGATTCTATAAGGAAAATATTAAATGTTGCAAGAAACATCAACAGAAGATGGAAGGAATACAAAAATTCATCATACAAAAAAGAATTGGTGAATGACCAACAATTTCAAGAGATTGCATATGATAATGAACCAATGGTATTGAAGGAAGAAGTAGAAGTTGCCTTGAAGGAACTGGT
The DNA here is from genome assembly GCA_007922755.1 of Pedetes capensis. Classification (NCBI taxonomy): domain Eukaryota; kingdom Metazoa; phylum Chordata; class Mammalia; order Rodentia; family Pedetidae; genus Pedetes; species Pedetes capensis. The sequence continues at coordinate 4,274 of VMDO01030625.1, forward strand.
GAAACACAAGGCTCCAGGAATTGATGGAATACCAATAGAGATGTTTCAACAACCAGATGCAGCACTGGATGTGCTAACATGTTTATGCCAAAAGATGTGGAAAACAATTACCTGGTCAACTGGTGCCAAGAGATCCATATTTGTGCCTATTCCCAAGAAAGGGGATCCAACTGAATGTGGAAACTATCAAACAATGACATTAATATCACATGCCAGCAAAATTGTACTAAAGATCATTCAAAAACAACTGCAGGAGTATATAGAGATGGAACTGACAGAAAATCAAGTCAGATTAAGAAGAGGGTGAGGAATCAGGGACATCAAAGCTGATGTCAGATGGATATTAACCAAAAGCAGAGAATATCAGAAAGATGTCTATCTATGTTTTATTGACCATGCAAAGGCATCTGACTGTGTGGATCAAAACAAATTATGGATAACACTGTGAAGAATGGGGATACCAGAGCACCTAGTTGTAATCATGAGGAATCTCTACATGGACAAGGAGGTAGTCATTCAAACAGATCAAGGAAACACTGCTTGGCTTAAAGTTGAGAAAGGTGCGTGTCAGAGGTATATCCTTTCACCATATTTCTTCAATTTCTATGCTGAGCAAATAATCTGAAAAGCTGGACTTTATGATGAAGAATGTGACATCAGGATTGGAGGAAGACTCATTAATAACCTGCTTTACGCAGATGACAAAACTCTGCTTGCTGAAAGTGAAGATTTGAAACATTTACTGGTGAAGATTGGGGAACACTTCCTTCAGTATTGATTGTGACTCAACATCAACAAAACAAAAATCCTTACAACTGGGTCAATATGCAATTTCATGGTAAATGAAGAAAAGTTTGAGGTTGTCCACTATTTTGCTTTCCTTGGTTCTACAATCAACAACGATGGAAGTAGTAGTCAAGAAATCAAAAGATGCATTGCTTGGAAAAGCTTTGGCAAAAGATCTCTTTAAAATATTAAAAAGTAAATATGTCACATTGAAGACAAAGCTATGCCTGACTCATGTCATGGTATTTTCACTCCCATCATATGGTTGTGAAATCTGGACTTTGAGCAAGGGAAACCAGAGAAGAATTGATGCTGTTGAATCATGGTGCTGGACATGAATACTGAATATACCATGGACTGCCAAAAGAACCAACAGATCTGTGCTAGAAGAAGTGCAACCAGAGTGCTCCTTAGAAGCAAGGATAGCTAGACTGCATCTTATGTATTTTGGACATATACTCAGGAGGGACCAATCCCTAGAGAAGGATATCATGTTTGGGAGAGTGATATCTCAATGATAAAAAAAAAGGAAAAGCCTCCACTACATGGATTGACATAGTGTCTGCAACAATGGTCTTAAGCATAAATATGATCATGTACTTGGCACAGAATCAGGGAGTGTTTTATTCTGCTGTACATAGGGTCTCTATGAGTCAGATCTGATTGATGGAACCTAACAACAACTACAACATGACTGAAGTTTGTTATATATGTGTATGAAAATGTCATATTAAAGTCCATTATTTTATACAAAATTAATATACTCTCATAAAAACTAAACAAACTGAAAAGAAATGAAATTTAAAATAAAACAAAAGAAAAAAGTCATAATGCATTATTGAGACTGGTAGATTTTTTTGTTGTTTGTTTTTCTGTTTTTTAATGGGGTCTCTTTACATTGCCTAGGTGAGCCTCAAACTTCTCTGCTCAAGGCATCCTCATGCCGCATCTTCCTGAGTACCCAAGACCATGGATATGCACCACTCCATTCAGAGAGAAAGGTAACTTACTTGATTTGCTCTTTAGTATTTATTAGAGCCCAAGCTCTATAACATTAGATATTTACTTTGAGATGGTTAGCAGATTGAAGATAATTTACACTTGATATAGATATGTTTTATGTCTCTATACAGATAATACAAAATATTGGATTCATTGACCCAGAGGATATCAACAAGTTTTTGATTTAATACTGTCATATTTTGCTCACTGAAAGCATCTTCAACTTTAAGAACTGGCTTTTTCTGGATATATTCATATATACATCATATGTACATACGCACACATATATTTACCCATTTTGTTTAAGCCAACTTGAAATTTTTTTCATATTAAGCAATCCAATTTCCAAATTATAAAGTATTTTCTCCTTACACGTCAAGTCTGTGAAACATAAGATTGTGATGATGAACTGAGCTTTCAGATTTCCAGGATTTCTCACTCAAAGGAATACAATACACAAAGAAATCAATAACTAAATTGCAATAAAGACTACACAGCAAGAAAAGGAAAGGATATAAAACCAAGTCTAGGAATTAAGGCAGCATTCCAAAAAGTGGTGATATTTGAATCATCTACTGAAGAATGTGCCTGCACCTGTACCACTTGGTATCAAATCCTGTCAGATCTTGGAAGCTAAGCAGTGTCGGGCCTGGTTAGTACTTGGATGGGAGACCTCCAGGGAATACCAGGTGCTGTAGCAACTCACTCCCCAAAACAATTAGCCATTGAAAACCCTATGAATAGCTGAAAAGTACCAACAATACTGTTTCACCTGTTGTATAGTGTTGCAACAATAGGGTCACTATAAGTCAGACATCAACTAGATGGCACCTAACAACAACAATATTGAAGATTGCATAGAAATTAGCCAAACAATGAAAATTGCAGTCTGTGAGGAAAATGTGAGGGCAATAGAGTATCAATACTCACTTGTTCAAAGACTTGAATGTAGATTTGGGTGCCGTGAAAATGTGTGGAGCAGTTGAGGTTGGAAAGGCAGCTCAAGACCAACTTCTATGTGTCTTTGCAAGTTATTGTAAAGAATCAAACTTTGAAGATCAGAGAGAATATTATGCAACAAAACATTGGAGCAGATATGTAATTCAGAAATTTCACCCTGCCTGACAGCCATTAAAGATAAATATTTGTGGAAGGCATGACTAGAAATAGGGAGATGAGAAAAGGGACATCCATGGAACTCAAGTGAAGTAAAGGATGCTGTCCCAGAAAATTTAGGACCGTTGTTTAAAGATGTAAAATATTTTAAAAGTTTTTCTTGACAGAGAGACAAGGGAAACCAAGAGTTTAAGATGACTCTCAAAGGTGACTGGAGCTTACATGGCTAGATAAATATTTTATTGCGTCAGATAGAATTTGAGGTAGAGAGCACTTGATGCACTGATTTTTTTATTGCTGTGTAACAAATGAGCACAATTTAGCTTGGAACAACATGAGTTTATTACCTTAATATCTATAGGGAAAGAGCCTGACCTATGTTAGCCGAGACTTCTGGGCAGGATCTCACAAGGCTAATATTATAGTGCGGGGTAGGAGCATCCTCATCTAGAGACTTGATTAGGGAAAATCCCATTAAGAAGTTCCCTAAGGTTGTTGGCTGAATTCATTCCCTTACAGCTATATGACCAATTGTTCCCTTGATGACAGTTGAAGAATGCTCTTGGCTACAGGGAGCTTTGTTTCTTCAAAGCCAGCATGAAGAAGTCTGCTGCTTCCTTGAGGTTCTCACTTCTGTTTATGCATGATTAGGTCAGATTTACCCAGAATGATCTCTTTTTGATTAACTCATCTAGTGAGAGAACATAATTACATCTGTCCATACCTGTTGTTGTTGTTGTTGTTGTTGTTGTTGTTGTTAGGTGCCATCCAGTTGGTATCCGACTCACAGCGACCCTGCATACAACAAGGGAAACACTATTGTCAGTGCTTCTCTGCTATTCATAGGGTTTTCAATGGCGGATTAATTTTTGGGAGTGGGTTGCTGGGTCCGTTTCCCAAGCCTACAGCACCTGGTGTTCCCAGGCAGTCTCCCACCCAAGTACTAACCAGGTCCACCCTGCTTAGCTTCTGAGATCTGACAGGATCAGATGCCACAGGGCTACGGCTGCAGGTGTAAATACTTCTAAATACCTGTAAACACCAGACATCTAACAGCAACAGCAATAGATGCCAAGTATTAAAAACTATATAAAAGTTTCTATGGAAAATTATCTTATTTATATATGCTGGAATTCTCCATTTCATTTTAAAGAGCACCAACTTTCCTTGGTGAATCTGCCACAATCAGTTTTCCAAACATTTTCTCCATTATTTTCACAATAAGGTGTTTCCTCAACCAGCATTCCCATCACTGAAAACATTTATAGATGCAGCGGTTGTCTGAAGCTGTGCTTCCTAAAATTAAATTCAGTATTAGATCATTGGAGTAGAAGAGGTGTCAAAGAGGTCATACAGATCATCCTCTTGTTTCTAAGCAACCTCTCAAAAGATAAGCATCATGCTCTAGAAATCTCCCCCAAAAGGAAATTTTAAATCCATCTGTCCAGCAACTTATTATGGTGCTTAATTATCCTTGCAGTTAGGGATTTCTTGTCCTAGTCTCTCTGGACATGTAGAACATCTGGCAACCATGCTCCTTATAATGATTGTTCATAAATCTGTAGACTTTTCTTAAGTCATCTTCATTATCTCTCTTCCAGACCAACTGCATTCTATGTTTAGTAGATATTTTCATGTGTATTCAATACCCAGGACCAGGCTAGTAATATATTCATAAATGTCTCTAATTTTCTAACTGTTGGTGCATTTATTTATTTGTTTGTTGAATTCCTGGGAGTTGATCCCAAGGCCTCACACAAGTAAATACTTTACAAGTGCTCTACTACTGAGCTATACCCTCAGTCCATTTTTTGTTTTTTCTTTTGAATTAGGGTCTTGTTTAATTGCACAGGCTGCCTCTGGCCTCAAACTCGAGATACTTCTGGCTCTACTTACGGAGTTGCTGAGATTACAGGCATGCACCAATGTGCCTGGCTACTTCTTGTATATTTACGACATATAAATGTGAATTTAAGAGGAATTATGATGGCCCCAATACCATGACATCAATTGTGTGCTTAATTTTATGTCTTTCTAGCAGCTCAAGAACACAAAGTGACATTCACAAACTGTGCAAGGAAAATAATTCTATCTTTTCATCCTATCTGATAACTATGTTTATTTCCTCTTTAGAATCCTCTTTCTTCCAAGGATATGACTCACAGAAAAATTCATTTAATGTGATGCTAGGATTTACTATTTGTCCTCTGCTCTCTTTAGTATTCTGAATAAGTAATTGGTAAATTGGAATGCAGCACCTGTATTTTGACATTACCCAAACCTGGCCTTTATTTTTTATTTATTCTTAAAATATATTTAGGAATCATTTTACTTTCATTTATCTATACAATGTGAATTTCCATCATTTTTATGCTTTTTATTTCTGTGAACTTTTCCACACAATAACTATTATAGTCTAATACACTTCCTCTCCATAGAAGTCATTAAATGGATAGTCATATCTGAGTTTGAAATTCTTAAATACTGTGTACTCGCTTGGCATCTACATTATCTAATTGTTTATTTTTTTTCTTCTTAGTAATACTAAATAAGACAGCAAAATACTAAAATTCAGACTGCCATAGCTCTTATTTTTATAATCAGATACTGTTAAAACTGAGAACAAACTTACAAAAAATAATACTGTATTTGTCTGTAGGCACTAGATTAAGATTCTTAATTCCATGTTTGAAATCCTCCTTTGAAAATGGAAAGTTGCAAGTAATGTCAGAAAGTTGGTGAAATAGGAGTTCTTGGGCTCATCTCTCCATCTACCCCATAGAAATCTTTAACCATCTTCCACAGGGAAAAATGCCTTCATGAATATCCCTGAACTTAGGAGTGATGCTGAGACATCCTCTTGGCTCACAGAACTGAGAAAAGGAGCATCTAAGGGTAACAGGAAGAGGAACAGTTTTTCTTTGACTACCTCACCCTTCTCCAAAGCCAGTGCAGCAGCACAGGTAAAGGAATCCCTCGGGCCCACAGTTTCTACACAGAGCAAAGAGAGTTGAAAGTGGACATCCACTTTCCCCACCATTGTGGGAATCTTTTGCAGGAAGCTTGTTCCTATTACATCCCATGGAACACATTGGAGGTACTGGCAGAGATGGACTACCTGGGCCTGGTTAGCCAAAGGAATGGGAAAGGGGCTTACAGCAACCAGTGCACACACTGGCAAGTGCCCTGCATTCCGGCTGACAGAAGTGACATTATCAGAGAGACCAGCCAACAGTGTTCAGTTACAGGAGGCCCCATCCACAGACCTGGTAGGCCTATGTCCTGACCAGCTTTCCCTCACATACCTTGTATTCTCCTTAAACTTGCTTTAGGCCATGATCAGGGTTAACCTGTGGAAGGGGGCACATAGCCCCACTCAAACTCACAGGCTAGGTGGCAATTCCAACAGCTCTTAGTGATGTTCTTAAGCCCCAGGCCAGAAGGCTAGCTTGTTCCATTTGGGTCTGTGGAACATGATGTCCAGTCCACTCCTTTATTTTATTTATTTATTATTTTTTTATTTGTTCGTGTGTGTGTGTGTGTGTGTGTGTGTGTGTTACTGAGGGTTGAACCTAGGGACTCATGCATGCTTCACAAGCTCTCTATCACTGATCTGTACCCTCAGCCTGTTTTTTACTTTTATTTTGAGACAGAGTCTCACTAAGTTATGCAGGCTGCCTCTGGCCTTGAACCTACCATCATCTTGCCTCAAACTCCTGAGTGGCTGGGATTACAGGCATGTGCCACTGCACCTGGGGGTTGGCCCTGCTCCTATACCCCATGTGGATGCACAGTGATCATAGATGCCCCATCTAGCTTCAGAGTCCAGCATATAGCCCTGCCCAAATACTGACTCCAAACAACAGCCAAAGACAATAAGCTGCATCCCTTTTCAAACAGAAACATTTACAGAAACCAGTCAGGAGCTCTGCCTTATTGCAGGGGTCAACTGAGTGTTCTTATCGGAGTGCAGAATACAACCAGCACAGTCCTTTGACACCAGGACACAGGAAGTGACCCAGCCCAGCTAGAGAACCCAACAGTAGCACCTGTCTTTCCAAAGGTCACAGCCAGCTGGCCCATTTAGGATTGCTGACTCCAAACAATAGTGGAGGTCTATCAGTGCCCACCAAGGCTAGAAGAGATGCTGTCTCTTCAAATGTACAGGTACCAATGTGAAGGCATAGGACTATGAAAAACCAGGTAAATAATAAGGTCACCAATGGGAACTAATATGGCTCCAATAATGGACCTAGAGATCTATAAAATGATTGACAATGCATTTAATATAATCCTTTTAAAGAGGCTCAGGGAGCTCTGAGAAAATACAAATGTGCAAAATCTTGAAAAATATAAGAAGTTTGATGAAGAAATTGAAACTATAAAAAATAGAAATCATAGAGAGAAATAATACAATAACTACACTGATAAAAACATCAACAGAAAGATTCTCAACAGTAGACTTAATCCAACAGAAGAAAGAATTTTAATCCAAAGGTAAGATGTTAGAAATTATCCATCCAGAGAAGAAAAATAAAAAAGAATAAAAAAAACCTGCAGGAATTATGAAGCACTTTAAAGTGAATTAAACATTTGCATAAAAGAAGTTACAGAAAGAAAAGAGACAAGAAAATGCACTTCAGGCCTGAAAAAGCCCCAAACTTTCCCCCAATCTGGAGAGAGACAACATAAAACTATTGGAACTTAAATAAATTCAATAAAATATAAGACACAAAATCCACATATCAGCAGTACTTATGTATACTACTAAGTATACTACTAAAATAAATCAGGGGAAATCTATTGATCTTAGCAACAATTTTTGGGTATAACTCTAAAAGCACTGAAAAGTAAAGGAAAAATAGTTAAAAGAGGTGACATCAAACTAAAAAGCATTTTCAGAGCAGAGGAAACAATCAACAATCAAAAACATGAAGAGATAACCCACAGAACAGGTGAAAATATTACAGCCCATACATCTAAAAGGGGTTGACATCAAAAACATACAAAGAACTGAAACAACTCCATAGCAAGAAAACAAATAACAGATTAAAGACTAGGCAAGGGACTTCAATAGACATTTCTCAAAAGAATGTACAGAAATACGCAATAAACACAGAAAAATGTAAACCATGATTCCATATGACAGAAAATAAGCAATAATTGTCTTCATGAGTCTGGCTTATTTTGTTTAAAATGATGATCCCCAGTTCCATCCATTTTCCTCCAAATGACATGATTTTGTTTTTCTTAATGGCTGGACAATACTCCATTGTGTGTATATGCCACATTTGTACAGTTAATGTGCACTACAAAAAGGAAAAATGTAAACCATGAGATTTTTATCTCATATCTATTAGAATGGCTTTTAATAAGACAATGAAAATTAACAAGTGTTGGTGAGGTTGCAGAGAAAATGAAACTTGTGCATTTTTGGTAAGAATGTACACCAGTATAGGATTGATAGAAAGGGTATACAAATGCCTCTCAAAACTGAAAGTAAAATTATCATATGAATCAGCAATTCCATTTCTCAGTCTATTTCCAAATGAAGTGAAATTAGTATGTCACACAGACACCTGCATGCACATGTTCATTGCAACATTACTCACAATAGCCAAGAAATGGAATCTGTCCGTCACTGGATGCATGGAGGAAACAATGGTGACATATATGCATATGGAATAATATTCACCCTTAAAAAGAAAGAAATCTGTCATTGGCAACAATATGGATGAAGCTGGGGGACATTGTAATAAGTGAAATGATGGTTACTGGGGAATGGAAAGGAGTGTAGAGTTACTGGGGAATGGGAAGGAGTGTAGAGTGAGACTAGTGAGTTGTTGATCAAAGCATAAAAAGATTGAAAACAAGTTTTGAGATCTATTTTAGCAGTGTAAAGGTCATCAAGAGTAACGTACTTTTTTCTTCATTAGTAAATGATGATGGGGGACAAAGTAATACAGCATTGGCTTTTTCTATTGTTGTTGTTGTTAGGTGCCGTCTAGTCGAGTCCGACTCATAGCGACCCTATGTACAGCAGATCGAAACACTTGCCGATTCTGTGCCAGGCAACCATCTTATTTATGTTTAAGCCCATTGTTGCACACACTGTGTTAATCCATCTGGTGGAGGGTTTTCCTCTTTTCCATTGACCTGCCACTCTTCCAAACATGATGTCCTTCTCCAGGGATTGTTCTCTCCTGACTACATGTCCGAAATATGTAAGATGCAGTTTGGACATTTTTGCTTCCAAGGAGCACTCTGGTTGTACCTCTTCTAGGACAGGTCTGTTGGTTCTTTTCTGAATTTTTCTATTATTCATCCTATTATATCACTTCTGGCAACACTTTCATCAACCCACAAAGTTTATGGAGACTTATGGAGCCATTATAAGATGATTTACGTGGTATCCTAGATTTTGTTCTAGATATGTAATCTCCCTAGAATGCCATTAGCTCAGTGACTACTGCTCTGCAAATTCCGAAGCTCTGGTTTTGAACCCCAGCACCACAAAAACAGGAGAAGGACCTGGCATTCCACTTGCAAAACAATCCTGGAACAACCAGCTGTGGAAAACCTCATGTCATGCATTAGGTTGCTATGAGTCAGACCCATCTCTGCAGCACTAAACAACAACAAAACATGAAGTGAAATGGGCATATGATTTTATGTTCTTCTTATGGATGATCATTGATTTTAAAAAGTCATCAATTTCCTATTGAGATGAAATATTATCGCAAACAAATATTTAATAATTCAAGTGTCAAGTTTATTTCTGAAGTCATTTTTGTGTTGCATTGTTTTGGTATTTGATTCTGTTGCTATTGCTATGGATTATGATATGTTTATAACAATAACAGTATCCAGTATTTTGCAGAACAAGTCCATTTTCATTTCTTCCTTGTGCTTTTCATTCAGTTTTTGGATATTTTTGAGCATTTATTTTCATATATGAACTTTAAAACCATTTTTTTCATATATAATGACTATCCCCTAGAAAATCTCTTTCTAGTTGCCAGAAAACTGAATTCATGTATTCATTTTGACACAATGGACATTTAAGTATTTTCATACAATGAGATAAGACATCACATTGTTTTAAGTAAAATTATTTAATTTTCTACTTATATCTTTCTCATTTCATTTTTGTTAAATTTATATAATCTTTGCCACTCCTGTGAATACATTTTTATCCGTATCTGTTTTTGTTGTTGTTGTTATTGTTAGGAACTGTTGAGTCGATGTCCAATTCATAGAGACCCTACATACAACAGGGGAAACGGTATTGTTAGTGCTTCTCTGCTATTCTTAGGGTTTTCAACAGCTGATTGTTTGGGGGGAGTGGGTTGCTTGGTCCTTCTTCCAAGCCTTTAGCACCTGGTGTTCCCAAGCAGTCTTTCATCCAAATACTAACCAGGTCCAACTCTGCTTAGCTGAGATCTGACAGGATCAGATGCCACAGAAGTACTGCTGCAGGCTTTCTATTTTTTTAGGTTTTACTTAATGAAAAATCAGCTTTGATTTATATCTATATTTTTGCTGTCCAGTGACACTGGAAAATTCTTTGCTAATTCAAAAGGCACTAAACTTGTATCTCTTGGATTTTGTAGGTATATATTATTCCAGTAAAAATAGATGACTTTATTCTGTTTTAGCTTTTTCTTCCTTAAAATAGTGATAATGATATTATCTGTTTTAAAAGGTGTCTCTGAGGAATAAAGGAATTAAAACTACATAAAATATCTAGAAAAGTGTCTATCTTATTTGCCCTTAATAAATAAATAATAGGTATTAAAAGTAATAGTAGGTATTTCTGTATAGTTTCTAATTTTAGTTAAAATGACTTCAGTGATCAAGGATATTCCTTGTGTTATTTATATTTCTCCATCTTGGCCAAATGCAAAGATACCATGCACTTTTCTGAATATCTATATTTGTATTATACACTGGAACTAGTTGAGCCTTCTACTCTGGGGTCTTGAGAGGATAAAAAAAGGTCATGATCAAAAAGTGTAAAGTATTATTACTGGTCAAAAGCAGATTTTCCACCCAGGTTAATGCTTTCTTTCCTCCTCCTTTTTCTGTGCCCACCATCTCAGGAAGGCCTTGAGTACATGACCTTCAATTGCTCAATGGAAATATACTATTGTATTGCTTTTCACTATCAGCACTTAACCATCATTGGCTGTACTACCCTGGCATCCAATCCCGTCTGATCTCAGAAACTAAGCAGAGTGGGACCTGGTTAGTCATAGATGGGAAACCACCTAGGAATAATGAGTGCTTTAGATTTGGGAGAAGGATCAGACAGTCCACTCCCAAAATCCAAACAGCCATTGAAAACCCTATGAATAGCAGGGAAGCACTGACATAGTGCTGGGCATGGCAGAGTGTCAGGGAGTGTTTCGTTGTCTTGTACATAGGGTAATTATGAGTTAGACACAACTTCAGGGCACCTAATAGCAACAACAACAATTACTATCAGCCCTTATCTGACTAAAAACATGCAAGTCTTTTTTGTTTTATTACCTAAACATATGGTCTATATGGTCAATAAAATAGACAAATTAGATCCAATGTACTTCAAAGATCCTATGTTTAAAATATCTCAGGCCACAGAACTATACAAAGGCTTTTGACAGATAATTTAAACTGAAAAATATGGAAAATATCCATTCAGAAATATATTATACTCTAGCATTGATGGAGGTATCAATTTCTTTAGTTGTAGAATGATTCCAGCATTTAATAATTCAATTTGCCCATAACTCATGTTTGCACATTTAGAATGCATGCTTACATAATGTATTATTTTAAAATTATGTCCATACACAGAATTGTTCATTCATCACAAACACCAAGGCAACTCAAAACCAGAGTGCCAGAGTTAGCATTTTTAAAATAAGCATCCCTAACCTACATACTGACAGGAGGATTGCAAACACTAAATCATTCTGGCTCTGTGAACATACGTGAACTAGAAACTAATGAGGTAAGCAGTTTTGGTTAATTAGAATCAACAATATCATCCTTTAATTAAACAATATTGATTGAATTATACAGAGGGCAGTCTTTTGAGATGACACGCTCTTCTGCAATAAGTCTTTGCTGGGCAAAAATATGTCAAAGGGCAAGTTTACTTTGTCATGAACTATCCTCCTTCTACACATGCCAGTATAATAGTATTTCACATTTATAAAGTTAGAACTTGAGAACTTCCCAAATTCTAATTATATCTGGTGGTTTAGACCATAATATGCATACTTGATATTTCTTTTGAATTAACACTGAAACTTCTTCATGAGAAGGATGTGATTGACTAGTCTTGTTGTTGTTAGGTGCTTTTGAGTTGAGTCCTACTCATAGTAACCCTCATAGGGTTTTCAATGGCTGATCGTTTTAGGGATTGCCTCCAGAGTGCACTGTCACAACTTTTTTTCATTTTGGCAGTGCTGGGAATTGAACTCAGGACCTCACAGACTACAGAGCATGGCTCTAACTACTGAACTAAATACCAGCTAGTCATGGAGAGCTTAAATTATCTTAGGTATAATTTTAAAATATGGTAGAGACTTATTTAATTATTATGTAATAAAAATTTTAAATTAGAATTTCCCCTTTAGTTATCTCAAAATTTTATGTGATAAATTTCTACTTGCATGTGCCCCTTATATATAAACATTGTGAAGGCAGGACTGTATTATGCATATTCCAAATTATACATGCATAATCAGGACAAAATTGAGAACACATTAAGAACACTCATCCATCTTGCTCATCATGTTTTATCATTTCCAGAATACTTGCTTGGTAAAAAGTGGACATGCAACAATTTTATTAAGTAATCAAGTTATTTTTAATGTCTCATCTGATGGATGTTGACTAATATAAATCCAAGAGCCAGGAACCCATCAAAAATATTTGCTGCCCTATTATTCTTACATTTTGCTTGATTACATAGGCATTATAAGGATCACTCTTGTAGTTAAAGGTCTACTGCAACATCACCTGCAGTCTACCAGTTTCTCACCATTTTCCCTTTCAGAAATTGCATTGTTAAATGTAACCTAAAATTGTAATCTTGTAGAGTTAAGTTTATTTCCATTTGTTTTGTCATATTGGAAGTGGAGAATACCCCGGCATTAGACCTAAATCTGCTTGAAGATCATTGACATACTACCACTTTAGGAAGAAGGGAAGTTAACAAAATGTCTTAATATGTTACATTTGTTTAGAAATAAATGAAAATTATACATGCATAATCAGGACAAAATTGAGAACACATTAAGAACACTCATTCTCTTAAATGGGTGTAATTATTCCAGATCCTCAATCATTTTCCTGTAGAGTTTGGGTTGTAATTCTTCTCAACACTGATAGATTCATATAATTTTAGATGTAAAAAGTACAAAAAAAATGAACTCTTATAATTGTGGAAGAAAACGAGAGAGCTACTCAAGAATGTTCAGACTGGAATTGTTTCCTGAATGATACCTATCTTCAATAAACAAAAGTCAATTGATGGTAATAGAATGCCAGATTTTTAACAGGCTCTAGATCATGTACTGTGAAAAAATCCAAAGAAATAGAGAATATTAGAGTCTAGAAATTACCATCAGGAGATCAAGACCAAAATCCTTGTTAATATTGCTATTTGCAAAGCCTATCACTTTGAGCAAAATATTTTCCTTCACCAAAGTGGAAGTTTTTCATTTGTAAAACAGAGATAACTGTAACACTTGCCTCATTGGGGTAATGTAAGGATTAATTGTCACGTGGCATTAAAAGTACTTAGAGCAGTACTGAGCAAGTGGTAAGTTTTAGCTATGGTTCCTCTCCTCAAAAAGCTTCTTTAGAGATCAAACCCTATTTGAATGATTCTCAGTTTATTGGTGTTTTTATTATAACTTTCACATTTCTAGGCAACTCATTCTATTCCATTTTAATCCATTGTATTACAATCCATTCCATAAACATACTGAGTAAGCAATTTGGGGGGTATAGCTTGTCACATACTACTGAGAAGATGTATGTGAATGTAGTTGGTGTCACTATAAGTTTAAATAAGTGGTTCATTACCAATGTTAGTAGCATGGAGCTAAGAATTTTGGCTGGCCAAGGCTTAGAGCTCCGAAATTAAAGGTAACTGGCTGATAAATGGATGCAGCAGAAGCAGAACTGCTTAGCTGGAAATTTTTTAGCTCTCAGCTATCTTCATGGGGTAAGGGGTTCAGTTAGTCAACAGCATGAGTTCCCCTGTTTCATCATATTTGATAAAGAAGGAAGCAGTGCTTATAAATAGTTATTTAGCAGAGTTTACTGGGTAAGAGCCTTCGGAAGGCAATTTGATAATATCTACCAGAACTACACCTGCAGCTGAACCACTGTGGTGTCTGATCCCATCAGATCTGGGAAGCTAAGCAGGGTCTGGAGTGGTTAGTGCTTGGATGGGAGATGCCTGGGAACATCAGATGTTGCAAGCTTGGGAGAAGGACCCAGCAACCAACTCCCAAAAAACAGTCTGCTATTCAAAACCCTATGAATAGCAAAGAAGCACTAACAATAGTGTTTCGCCTGTTGTATGTAGGGTCTCTATGAGTCAGATACCAACTCCTTGGCACCTAACAACAACAACAGTGGATACAGAAGCAAAGCAGGGTATAAAAGTGTGGATATTTTAGCTCCATTCATTTAATTAAAAGGCAATCTGATAGGACTTTTGTTAGAATTGAGCTTAGAGGACAAATTATTTCATTTGAGGGCTTGAACCAAGAACCCAGATTGCAAAGGCTAATAGCACTATCAATCCTATCTACTACCTGTGTTAGAGAGTAGTTTTGGCTACTCAGTATGTTGTTCAGCATCATCATCACTTAACACAGAAATGCAATGACACCAGCAAACACAGTTCACATTACTATGCCCACACCACTAACAAGACAAGTAATGTGGAAGCATTTGGTATGGTATTTGCAACAAAAATAAGGGCTTCTTTGATATTACTTCTTTGAAATTGTGAATTGATCATCAAACAAAAAACATGTCTGTAATTTGAAGAATAAGAATGAAAGATGACCATGGTTTGCCCCTTCAAACTCACGTTGAAATTTAGTTTGTAGTAACATTATTAAGAGCTGGGACCTTTAAGAATTGATTAGGGCATAAGAGCTCTACCCTCCTGAATGGATTAATGCAATTACTGTGGGTGTGGGTTCCTTATAAAATGGCAAGGTCCATCTGCCTTTCTTTTGCGGCCTTTCTCACCCTCTTGCCTTCCACAAGGTAACAAATCATGATTGTCTTCACTGGATGCCAAGCCTTGGCTTTGTACTTGCCCTCCCCTAGGACTATGAGGTAATAAATTTCTATTTCTTATTATTACCCAGCCTGTAATATTCTGTTATAGCAGCATAAAGTGGACTGACATCTACCTTCCACCCCAGTCACAAGGTTCCTAATGAAAATGTGTTAACCTTGCCCCAAAAGAGAATCATATATAATATTGTAATATTCAGAAGCCAAATCACACCTTAGTCCAATAAACTGACATTTTCCGGTCTTAGATTTTATTTCCAAGACCTTCCTGCCACATAATTTTTCTGTATCTTTCTCAGGTATTTCTACTGTTAATTTCACTAGCAAGTCAAACTGTGGTTGCAAAGCAAGAGACTAAAATAATAATCACAAAAGTATTCTGATTACAAATGATATGTGATGATATATGCTTTGAAAATAAATACATTATTCATAAAGTTTTTAAAATGATTTTCAGCATGTGAATTTCTTCGAGACCCTTAGGATAGGCAAAGCTCTTGGAGAGGGAGAGCTTATGAAACACTGACCTCACATCATACATAGGTAACAAACTAATTTTCATGCAACCCATAAAGGAAAAACTGTGCATAAACCATCACAGAAATCAGTGCTCTGTCACTACTTGTGAATCTGTCTTCAGATCTATTGATTACAAATTCTCACCATTACAGAACACAACAGAAATAAATCAATTTTTTCCAGAAATATCACACCCTTATCAACACTGAAAGATTTATACCATTTTAGGCACTAAAAGAAAAAAAAGAACTCTTGTTATTGTGAAGAAAACAAGAGAGCTACTTAAGAATATTCAAATTGAAATTGTTTCTTCAATTATACCTACCTCAAGAATCACAAACCTTTCAAGAAATGATGCCTAGGGAAATAGGGAAAAAATAAAAGAAAACATGATTGGTGACAATCTTTATTTTGATGATGATGTTCCAGTCTATGTCATATCTGAATATCTACTGCCCTGGTGATCAAGATTTTATATTCATTTTCAAGAAAAATGAGACAGTGTTCAAAAAATGTTCCTTATTTTACACAGCTCTGTGTAAGGAACAATTCCAAAGGGTGTAGGAATATAAAGGTGACCTTCAAATATGAACTGTGACTAGACTGAAGTTATTACAAATTGGAGCTTAATTTACTGAAAATTTATTTAATTGACATATGATCATAAATGATCATCAGGAGTATATAACTACTTTATTAAAGTGAATTGATAGATGTCCTGAGAGTATTTCCATTTAATAGAGACAGGAATCACCAAACAAATGTCTTTTTCTGGAGGTGATTTCTTCCCTTGCTCAATTGTTGTTGTTGTTGTTGTTAGGTGCCGTTGAGTTGGTATCTGACTCATAGCGACCTTCTGTACAACAGGGGAAACACTATTGTCAGTGCTTCTCTGCTGTTCATAGGGTTTTCAATGGCAGATTGATTTTTGGGAGGGGGTTGCCAGGTCCTTCTCCCAAGCCTACAGCTTCTGGTGTTCCCAGGTGGTCTCCCATCCAGGTACTAACCAGGCCCGACCCTGCTTAGCTTCCGAGATCTGACAGGATCAGATGCC
>VMDO01030626.1:8483-21166 GCA_007922755.1 Pedetes capensis
TAAGCAGGGTCAGGCCTGGTTAGTACCTGGATGGGAGACCACCTGGGAACACCAGAAGCTGTAGGCTTGGGAGAAGGACCTGGCAACCCCCTCCCAAAAATCAATCTGCCATTGAAAACCCTATGAACAGCAGAGAAGCACTGACAATAGTGTTTCCCCTGTTGTACAGAGGGTCGCTATGAGTCGGATACCGACTTGATGGCACCTAACAACAACAACAACAATAATCACTAAAAAAAAGCAAATGTCCTATGTACCAGCAATTCTACCCCTTGATATTTTCCTTGAAGAAATTCTTGTATATATATATTCCAAGAGACACTAAAAAGAACATTCATTTCTGTTTCTCTAAGCATTGCTACTTCTAAATATGAAATAATGTAAGGGAAGTTTAAAGCTCAAAGCAATGAATGTATTTAGTTATATAATGGAAGATCTCCCAGTTACATGTATCTTCATGGATGAATTTCACAAACATAATTCTGAGTAAAGGAATCAAGGCACAAAGGAACACACATACAACAGGATTCTATTTATTTAATGTTCTAAAACAGGCAAAAGTAAAATATTTATGCTTAGATTCATCAGTGGTAAAGATACACTTTAAAAGAATATGGTTGTAACTGAAAATAGGATGGGGGTTACTTTTGGGGAGACAGAGGTGAGGAGAGTGGTACCTGGATGCTTCTAGAGGTCTGAGCAATAAATGTCCTGTCCTCATTCTGAGTAGCGGATACATGTGGGTTTATGCTGTCATTACTCTTTCAGTTATAGATATATGCTTTATTCCTTCTTCCCCAAAATTTGAGTACTTCTTTAGACAGACAATGCTCCTCCTAGACACCCAAATGAGGGATTTACCTACTAGGTAGCCAGTAACAAAGAACATCCAAATAAAGGTTTGGAACTTTGACAAAACACAGGAGAGATTCCAAAACTGAAATGACTTACCCCTATAACCTGAAACTGGCAGGGAGGCAATGGAGCACAAAAGGGCTCCTTTAAATACCTTTACTCATGTCTGTGGTAGCATCAGAGATGAGTCAATTCAGTTCCCACTCCTGTAGATTACATTGCACCCAAATGTAATGAAAATAATTTTAAAAAACTGCCAAAGTTAAACAAAACTTTGTGTGAGGTCTTAGGAATTTCAGTGTTCTGAAGGTGGTAAAAATTGGGGCTTTATATGGTATATTGGACGTTGAGAAGGAACAGGGGCTGCATGACTAAAACATGATAAAGAAAAGAATGTGCACACAGAACGGAAATGTCCATCAAACAAGTGTCTGATAACCTCTTGTTATTCAGCTTGAGCCACTGGCTACAACATAATTGTTCAGGCATTCTGGTCATTCCAAATGCCTGTGGCCAAAGGGTGAAGGTGACCAAGGTTCACATTCCTAGGAAGTGGTTTGAATTGTGCATAAATCCTGCTTCCTTACCGGGTCCCAAATAAATTTAAAAAGCTCTTTTTAATGGCACATTCATCATAACTCTCCCTCTATTTTCACAAAAGAAATGAGTCAAGAAATATTGCTGGGAAATCTATGAACTCTGAAATTCACTGTTTTTATCATTTTTAGCAAAAATCTCATTCTAGCAGCCCCTGTAATAGCCACTTTTCAATTTGTCCTTTGAGCTCTTGGCCTCAATCTCCTTCATAGAATTTCCCTATTTTTGCTTTTTTTCCCATTGTTTCTCTGAAAGACAAAGGTTTCAGATGAGACATCTTCTCGCATCTCCATCCAAGAATGGTATTGGAGGTTAAAGCTGTCCCAATACCCTCTTTTGTCTGCTTACTTCCTAGGAAGAAAACCAAAATGTGAGGAAAATGGAGTTGGGCAGGGAAAACTAGTCAACTGAGTTTGTATTCCACAAACTCTTGTGGGCCCCTTAATAGGAAATACACAAAAGGAGCATTTAGTCTCATCAAGTCCCATTTATGGACATGGTTGAATATATTACCAAGAATGGGGTGGGGCTCATGTGTTTAATCAGAGAAATTATTGTGTTTCAGACACCCTGGCTTCCTTTGTTGTCCCATGATCCTATATAGTAATTCTATCACTACCCACTTAAGGGAAAGAAAATGAGCTACTCATGCCATGGTAAAAACACAGTATGGAAATAAACTCAACATAATATCCATGGTTTCTGAAGTTTAAAATATTTTATTAATAAAAAAGTACAACAAACAAACTGAATAAGATCATTTAGTACCCAAGCACACGCCCTGCCTGGTGCCACAATGGGAGAGTCCCACTGAGCTATAGAACACAGTAACCTCTAAGTGGCCATGCTAACTGAGGCAATTCTTGAGTATCTTCTGGTACATTATAGACATATATGTGAGATTGCTCAAAGCCATACCTCTGGAGCAGGAACTAGTATAAAATGGAGTAAAAACAGGGTGCTGCTCTAAAGCACTAAAATAACAAGGCACAAACATAAGAGTTATAGAGACTAAAGCTTAATATACTGTTTTATAATTTCTTTAAACAAACAATGACAAAAATCCAATAAATCCCTTCACTGCAGGCTCCTTTCCCCACCACAAAAAAGAGAGTCAGTTTCTGGTACTGCTCTCCTGCTGTGACCTCCTGTCAAAAAACAGAGATGAACACCATGAGGGACTCTCTTCCCCCTTTCTTTCAGGAATACAATGAAAACAGCACTGCATACAACAGTTACAAAGTAATGTTCACAACAACTACTTATACTGACCCTAGAGAACATCTACTGGAAGGAAAGGAGAATTTAACTGTTAACAAAATAGTATCTCTTCCCCTGCCCCCAACCCACCACCAGAAAAGGAAATGGAAAATGATAGCAGCGTTTGAAAAACAAAGAAATATCCTGTCACTACTTTAAATTCCATCCTCTTTCAGCCCACTCCCAACCCAACCACTTTGCCCCATTTCTCTCCTACATTTACTGCTTAAACAGTAGTCAGTGGGAAAATAGAAATTTTAACTTGTGAAGCTCAACTGGCCAAAGACTAAAAGGCTTTGAGAAACTGTCTTTGTGCTTCTGACAAGGTGATATGTAATGAGGTCCAGGCAGAGTGAGAAAGGGGAAAAATATAGCTTTGAAACTAGGGATTTTGCCTACCTGTTCCTTTAGGTCCTAATATATTTTAAATCTGGAAACAGATGATAATCTTATAGTTAGCATCAAAGAGAAGATAGAGAAAATGAGAATAAGAGAAGAAATACTATTGCTTCCAGTGGCCACTCTTCAATTATCTTTCTTACTGACTCAAATTTAGCTATTTATCACCTAGGAGACCCACTCTTCTCCTTTTCATAGGGTAAATATGTTGTTGTTGTTGTTAGGTGCCATGGAGTCTGTCCGACTCATAGCAACCCTCATAGGGTTTTCATGGCTGATTTTTTGGGGATTGCTTTGGGAGTGGATTGCTATGTTCTTCTCCCATTTTTTGCGGTGCTGGGAATTGAACCTGGGACCTAAGACACTGCAGAGCGGCACTCTACCAACTGAGCTAAGTCCCAGCCCAGGGTAAATACAGGGTACTATAATTATCATTATACTAATGATTATAATACTTTCTTTTTCATTTAGAGATCTTTCATCATTTTTCTGAACATCTATTAATGAGAAGCCTCACAACAATCCTGTGAGGTAGACATTTGAATCCCCACTTTGCAGATGGGTTAACAGAGGCACAGAGAGGTGATGTGACTTGCCTAAGAGACTGGGGAAAATAAAGAAGAGAGGTAACTAAGGGTACCACTTCTGTCGTCAGAGATCTATATTTATCAGTGAAGAAAAATAGTGCTAAATGTTTCTTTAAATTGGGCCCACCCAATTTCTTTTGTATCCACTCCTTTATAGTACCTCATATAGGAATTAGTACACCATAGAAGATCAATAAATTCCCTTGGCTTACTTAAGGTTAGGTCAATTCCCAATGGTTTGGCTCATAAATAAGAAAATGCTTTAGGGACAGTACATACTCAATATTCTTAGAACTGAGATCACTGAAATCTCTAACTCCATAACTGTGTAGACCACTTTGTTTCAGAAAGCATTTGGAGTTCTAAAAATGTTACTATCACATATATAAGCACCAGGTTCTAATTGGTAAAGATATTTCCCATAGGTGTACAAGTTAACAATTAAGATATTGCCATCTGTGAATAAACTGGAATTGAACAATTAAGTAAATAGATGGCAGTGGGTGGGAGCCATGTTTCTTATGGTTGGAATAGGAGGCTACACAGAAAATTAAGGGAAGAAGCTAGACTGGTTCATTGTGGTAATGGATCAGGGTAATGAAGACATCAATATGAACTCATGTATATCTAAGTATATACGGATGATTATATACAGGAATTTTTAGATATGTGCATATACATAAGTTAGTATACACACATATACTTTCTTGCTCTGTTGACTGAGAAAACCTTGAAGCAACAATACCCCTGTAGCAACAAGCATATACAGTGCTCAGATCTTGATTTCTAGTACAATTCTTTAGTAAAAGGGCCCAGGACTCACTGAATAAATGGTTGATTATAGGACAGAGTCAAAAAAAGCAAGATGAGCC
This sequence comes from Pedetes capensis, assembly GCA_007922755.1. Lineage (NCBI taxonomy): Eukaryota > Metazoa > Chordata > Mammalia > Rodentia > Pedetidae > Pedetes > Pedetes capensis. Next base: position 13,054 of record VMDO01030626.1, read on the forward strand.
TGGAACATCTTTCAGTGTCAGAAATTAAGAACATGCTTAAAAAAATAAAGTTGGGGTATGTCAAAAGGACTTGGGAGTCAACTCAAAAGAGCTCCCAATGGCCAAAGCCAGAACAATGTGAACAACAAATTAAACAAAGTAGCATTAGATTATAACCTAAAGTGTAAAATAAATATCCATGAGTCCATGCTGATATAAATAAATGATTGTATAAATAAACAAAAGAAAAGGCAAGTATCCCATATAGAATTCAAAATAATTTATATAGCTACTTTCTCTCAACGATGTGGTCCATAACTACGGGCTGCACATAATGACTTCCCTCTATTCACCGAGTACAATATGGAAGGGAAGAAAAAAAAGAGTACGTGAGAGAAATCTGATAAACACAGCCTCAGCCAGGCAATCAAGTTTAACAATCAAGAGTGATAAGTCATGTAAATATGATGTGCCCAAAATAGCAATTCTCTGTGATCTTCCTTCCCAAACTCCATTACTCTAGTCTCTTCATGAGAAAAATATGAGATAAATCTCAACTGAAGAACATACTCTTCAAAACTCTCAAGGTCACTGAAAATAAGCTAAGTCTAACAAATGTCACAACCAAGAGGAGCCTAAATATATATGATTATTAATGTAATGTGGTATCCTGAATGAGATACTGCAACAGAAAAAAAGGATATTAAGTAAAACTAAGGAAATTTGAATAAAGTAATAGTAATGTATCGATCTTGTTTCATTAATTTTAACAAATGTATCATACCAATATAAGACGTTAATAACATGTGAAACTAGATGTGAAATGAGAACTCTCTGTACTATTTCACACTTTTTCTGTAAATATGAAAATGTTCCAAAATGGAAAAAACACATACCTTTGTGTTTTTTCCATAATACATTCCACCTAAGCTACCCAACCAGTTCACATTCCTTACAGTTTTTCCTAAATTTTACACTATAATTATCAATAGTTATGTTCAACTGCCAAGCATCTAAAAATGGAGGAAATTCACTGCAACAAATTCCTAGATATTATCCACCCCTATCAAATAAGGCCATTTCTATGTCCTGTCACACTAACAGTGCTTTGCTGGTGGAAGCACATCAAACTCAGTTAAAGCCCAAATGCTAACCAAGAGAGATTATATCATAATTCCTTTCCAGCTCACTATCTATCTTGTAAAGTTTTATGTGATTTGGGTGCAGTATCTCTGTACTGTACTATATTTTTATCCATGTACTTTATGAAATTCCCTTAATGAATCTTGACACATTTCTTAAAGCATATGTAAGTAATTAAAAAGATTTAATCATTTTTTTGGAGAAGGAAGGGCAATAAGAATAGTGTTAGAATTACATCTTGACTAAAGACAATTAACAAAACATTTGTAAAGTCTCTCATTACTTTGCAGAAATTTTTTTTTTTGAATAAAGGTTTAGGGATGTCAGGAACACCAATATTTAGGATCCCAATTTGATCATTCTAATTAGTACAATAGTCCCATAGCATTTATTTTTAAATAAATCATACATCCCAATGCAAAAGTTCCTGAGGTCTGAGAGGCATGTGTCAGTTATGAAGTCTGGAAAAGGAATCTAAGGATCCAAACTGTGGAGAAAGTGGGTAAGCCCTTGGGCTCTACTCTGGAATATTGTACCAACTACTCAACTACAAACTTAAATTTATGTTTGATGGTAGTCCACATTTACCAATCTGTCCTACAAATACGTAGAGGTCCCCATTAATAGACTGATCCTAGGTATTTCCTAGTGCTTCAGTAATTAATATACAGTTTGGAACTTGTACACTAGAAATCAGGAAAAAAGCCCATATCAAAACATAATAATAGTAAAAACTTACATGTCATCTTGGAAACTACAAGCAGTCCTTAAATTTATGGAGGGTTTATTGACTGAAAAGACATTGCAAGTTGAAATGAGGTAAATAAAATCTAGGTATTATAAAACTGTGAAAATAGAAAGATTGTGTGCCTAAAGTTATATGGCAATAACTATAAGCACATTTTACTTACTATGTTATCAACTGTAAATGATTTTGAGTGGTCTAAAGTTTTCTGAAGTATGATATATAAAATTGGACAAATATTGCAACCAATCACATATAATTTTCTTTAGTTTGGTTTAATAATGTGATCCCTGGGAGAAGTGTACAGGTCTATAAGGCCTCAAGGAAACATCTGGAGAAAAATTCTGACCCGTATTTGTCTTATTTTAAAATATCAGGGGTGGGTAGGACTAGACATCTAATAGGATCCCTTTTTGATGTTTGAATTCTGTGATTTACTCAGAATGGACAACCTCAGGAGGTAGTAACCTAAAGCATTCAAGCAGGGACTAGTCGAATATTTGCCAAGGAAAAAGGATTCAACATGAAGACAACCAGTTAGGAGAGAGGCTCAGTCCAATCCAATTGATACAAAGCCCCCCTCCTCTTACCTAAGGAGAGGAAATATACTATATGGAGGTAGATCTGAGGTCCAGGGCTAGGAACAGAGGGTTTTATGCCCCAAAGAATATTATGAAACAGTCTAATTGGGCAACCAAATAGGTATATTATGCAACCTGCTGGAATGGCTAAATGAAATGGCTTAAGTGTTCATAGCAGTTGTAAAACATCAAGTTACTTTTTGCATGTCAGTTTTCACAAAAAGCCTTTTATACTCCATTTAAAACATGAATGTGGCAATGCCATTCAGTGAACAATTCCTTTCTCACCTCTGTATAACATGACCTCAGTGTGCAATTTCTCATCATGTAATATACTGAATAGTTGCTTTATGTAAACAAAAGAATAAACAGTACAGTGCAGCCCCTCAAGACACTGGCTCAATAGGCTGCCATTTGAATGAGGTTTGTGATTAACAGCACTTTTGACATCCTATCCAAATAAAAATCCCCCTCTATTTGTTCTCAGGGTCCTCCCAGGTCTACTTGTTCCTATCACTGCCCAACCTATTTTCCTAGAACACTTTTCTCCCTACTGACCTGTCTTTGTGTGCTTTAGAATATTTGTCCAAATTTAACCTAAAAAGAATGTAATTGTGCCATAAAATCTTTAATCCTAAAGGAGCAGGAGGAGGAAGAGGAAAAGGACAAGAAAATCCTTTCATTCCCTTTGATGATCTTAAGAAGAAGGACCAGCACTGTCTGAAAACCAAACTGTAAGAAGAAATAGGGCTGGATCTATAAAACCTTTAAGTTTGGTATGAGCCTCAGCTGATTCACTAAGAATGTGCCCTGTATTTAGGACCCAATTCTCTGTAAATCTTACTAATCAGCTACATTGTTATCCCCCCTCCATCTAGGAACTTGAAAGAAGTCACTTTAGGACACCATCAACTGCCTTTAAGTACTGAGACATATACATATACATATATATATATATATATATATATATATATATATATATATACATATATATATACATACACATACATATACATATATATACACACATACATATACATATATATATGTATATATATATTATGGGTAAAAGTTCTAGAAAACAAGAGAAAATGGGTGTGTGTGTGTGGAGGGGAAGCAGCGTATATTTGTTCACAGCCTTGAGTTTGATTCCTGTTTTGTTATTGTAGGAAAAAATGTCTATTTCAGAGCAGGGGGGAATTGGGAGGGCAGCCATGGGTGCCACACTGGAATTCAACCCATGTGGTTGAAAAAAACCAAAGTCTGGACAGTGGAGAAGTAAAGGCGGAATATGAAGAGCCCCATGGGAGACCAGCTTTTTCTTTCTCTAGTCTCCTCAACCTGGCTCAGTAGGCTGCTCCAACCCCATCCCAGAGGCAAGTTGAAGTCAAAGAGGAAAAAAACAGTCTTGACCTCAGTACACACAGAGGAGACAAGCATAGCTCCTCTAATGTGGCCTGCAGGGCTCACATGGTGTCATGGCGCCGACGGTGCAGGGACAAGTGGTCAGAACGAGAAAAGCTGCGGTTGCAGTCTGTGCACCGGAAGGGCTTGATGCCTGTGTGCTTGCGAAAATGGCGAGTGAGCTCATCTGAGCGGGCGAATTTCCAGGAGCAGCCATCCCAGGTACATTTATAAGGCTTCTCTCCTAAAAAGGAAATATGACAAAACAAAGGGGGTCAGAGAGGAGATGCCTAACTACTAGGAAGGTTAACAAAATATATAATTTATATTAAAGCTTTAGTCAAAAAGTGATGCAATCACATTGAAGGCATGCTCTTGTTCACCTTTTCAATTAAATAATTTGACAAATAAGCATTGTGTATGAATATTTATCATGTACAACACAATGTTTTGAAATATGTCTACATTGTGGATTGGTTAAATTGAGCTAATTAACATATGCACTACCTCTCACACTTATTTTTGTGGTGGGACACTTAAAATCTATTCTAGATTTTTAACAATACAATAGTGTTCTTTACAGAAGTCCTAAAGCAAGACTAAGATGGTAGAGTGGAAAGCACAAAAGCTCTTGTTCAAACAGACCTTTATTTGGCTCAATCAGACTAGCTGTGTGACCTTAAATAATCACTTTTCCCTGGTTGAATCTGTTTTTTCATCTCTAAAGGAGGTAAAAATATCTCATATGGTTGTTGAAAACATTTTCTTTTCAAAAGATAGCTTGTAAGCAATAAAACTGAGAGCCAACCCCAGGTCTTTAACACTTTCTAGACCACCACGTTGGAGTAACCATATCCTCTCCACTGAATAGTCTGAATACCTCCCACTGAATAGTCTAAAACATAGCCATACACAAAAAGAACGTGTGATTCAATGGAAAGAGACCTTAGTTAAAGCTATAGGCCTTCTTATGTGTAAGGTCAGAAACTCAAGTGCATGGAATGGCATGGGGAGAGGAATGAGGTCAAACTTTTTGAAATAGCTCCATTTTTCTCTGAATCTTGAGGTTGCAACTTGGTTATATGTGGGCTTGGGATAGAAAGCTAAGTGGAAAAAATGTAGTATAAAACATTAACAGGGTGGTTCACATACTACACGTTTGTACACTCAGAATAAAGGCAATACACTTAAATTATTAGAGAATCATTAACAGTGAAGAAAGTGAGATTGACAGTGGGAAGAGAACTTTTCCTTTTTATTTCACATCTTTTTGTACTGTTTGAATGCTTTAAAATAATGAGATAGCCTATAATAAAAAAGGAAAGAAGTACATAAATAAATATTAACTGTGGTTAAGTGTAAGTCGTTGTTGTTAGGTGCCATTGAGTTGTGTCCGAGTCATAGGGATCCTTATAGGGTTTTCAATGGCTGTTTCGGGATTGCCTCCAGAGTGGATTTTGAGGTCCTTCTCCCAGTTTTGCAGTGCTGGAAGTTGAACCCGGGACCTCAGAGACTGTAGAGCAGCACTCTACCAGCTGAGTTAAATCCCAGCCCCTAAGTGTGGGTCATAGAGTTAGGGTAATATTTGCTCTCTTCTGAATATATTTTTCTGTTTTCCATCTGCTACAATAAGCATATATTATATTATAACCAGAAACAAGCAATAATGCAGACACAAACTGCACTGGTATTCTCATAGTCTCTCTTCCTCTAGCTCTTGCTCCTCTTCTTCACTGTAAATTTTCCAGGGCATTTAAATGTTTGCTACTTTAAATTCTGGTGGCAATTTGGTTTGCATGAACTTATTGCTCACCACCACTTTCTTCCAGGCATTCACTAGTTAGCTGTATAGCTTTCAGATAATAGACAAAAGAATGGAATCTGGCCTGACTCACAGGTTTGGATCATATCTAGGCAACCATTCTGATGACTGAAGAAGTCAATTACTGATCATTTCAATATTCAGAAATTGCTGCCTTGGTTGCTAAGAAGAATGAGATAAGAGATGAATGTATTGAGGTCAAAGATAGCCAGTGAAATGTTATCAGATGAGAAGTAAAAGCTTCTGAATGACCACACACACACACACACACACACACACCGGAAAGAGGGATAAAAACTGAAAGGTTACATAGAAAATTATTAACAATGGGGAAAGAGAATGGATTGCAGAGGGTATGAGATTTCCATCTTTAGTTCTATATAATTTTACACCATTTTCACATCTTCCAACTGTTGCATTGCTATCTGTATACTTTGTTGTGATCTCTCGAGAATTTCTCCTGAGATTTCCTATCTTCACTATACCCAGATGAAGAAAATCTGACTTGTAAAGTAGTGACACCCTGTGGTGATTGGGGCTCATTACTATAGCACAAAAATTGTTAGGTGCTGTGGAGTTGGGACTGACTCATAGAGACCCTATATACAACAGAATGAAACACTACTGGACACTGTGCCATGCCTGGCACTATGTCAGTGCTTCTCTGCTATTCATAAGGTTTTCAATGGCTGATTGTTTCAGGATTGTTTTGGTAGTGGGCTGCCAGGTCATTTTCCCATTTTTATGGTGCTGGGGATCAAATCCAGGGCTTCAGAGTGCAGAGAGCAGCCCTCTACCAACTGAGCCACACCCCAGCCCAAGTTACTTCACAGGAATCCAGCAGACACTCATCTTCCTATTTTGAAATCAGTTACTTTTTATTATCATTAAACAAGCTCTTGTTTGGGTTTACTTCAGATGACACACCCCATAACCTCCATCAATTTATCATCAGAATTGAAGAACAAAAATACATAGAGGAAAAAGTATTTGTGATATAAAACATATATACTAACTACACTAACTAGATGACAAATGCCTGCAGCTATAGCACTGTGACTTCCGATCCCGTGAGATCTCGGAAGCTAAGTAGGGTTGGGCCGGGTTAGTACCTGGATGGGAGACCACCTGGGAACACCAGATACTGTAGGCTTGGGAGAAGGACCTGGCAACACACTCCCAAAAATCAATCCACCACTGAAAACCCTATGAATAAAAGAGAAGCACTGACAATAGTGTTTCGCCTGTTGTACCTAGGGTCGCTATGAGTCGGACACCGACTTGATGGCATCTAACAACAACAACTAGATGACAAAGACAGTATAAGTTCCAAGGCTAATAATCTCTAGGCTAGTGTGAAGGTATTAAGATGAAGGCATGGGTGAGGTTTAGGCGAAGGGAGCAAGAGGCAAAAAGCGTCACCACCACCAAGCATTTGGTGGCAAGTTCTGGTAAGGTGATGTAGTGAATGGTCCATAAGATCAACCATCCTGGAGCATGGGGCATCTTTACAGAAGTACTATGAGATTAAAAGCGGGCTGGGATTTAGCTCAGTGGGTAGAGCGCTGCGCTGCAATCTCTGAGGCCCCGAGTTCAATTCCCAGCACCGCAAAAATGGGAGAAGGGCCTGGCAATCCACTCCCAAGGCAATCCCGAAACAGTCAGCCATTGAAAACCCTATGAGGGTCGCTATGAGTCGGATACTGACTCGACGGCACCTAACAACAACAACATGAGATTAAATATATTACAAAAGCTAAATTTTTTGGATTAAAACAAATAATTTGGACTTAACCATGAAAGGTGATAATATACCAAAGGATGGTGGGCAGTGGGAACAGTCTGCCCTCCATGCAGGCCATAATGGAGATACAATGACAATAGAGGATTTCAAAACAGTAATAAAATAGACTAAAAACCTGTTTTTTATTCTCATCATGTGCAAACTTTTAGCTATGTCAACATTCCTCTCCACCAGGACAGACAGCTTCCCCTGCCCTCTCCTTCTTGGTCTACCACTTCATGAAAACAATGGGTGTTTATTGGGTTAACACTGAACATTTTTTTTAAATTCAAGAGTGACTCAGTAGATCTGGGCATAGTGGTACATTCCTGGAATTCCAGGACTAGGGAGGCTGAGGCAGGAGGATCCTGAGTTTGAGGCCAGCAATGGCTAAACGGTGAGACCCTTTTGGAAAGAGAAGAGAAGGAAGTAAGTAAGGGAGGGAGGTAGGGAGGAAGGAAGAAAAGAAGGAAGGAAGGAAGAGAGGGAGGGAAAAAAAGAAAAAAGAAAGTTCAATATACACCTTAGTCAATGTTATATATTAAAATTATCTAACCATGAGGCACAAGGTAAATTACAATGAATAAAAGGCAACTGACACAGAAGGTAGGTAATCAAATTAACTATTTGTTGAATTGAATTGAATCCAGAATAAA
>VMDO01030627.1:0-21083 GCA_007922755.1 Pedetes capensis
ATCAATTCTTTTTCTGTCTCTCTTGTTCAATGTCCAGCTTTCACAACCATATGATGCGACTGAAAATACCATGGCATGAGTCAGACGCACCTTCGTCTTCAATGTGACATCTTTGCTTTTCAATACTCTAAAGAGATCTTTTGCCACAGCTTTTCCTAGAGCAATGCGTCTTTGGATTTCTTGACTGCTGCTTCCACGGTTTCTTAGGTTCCTTTTTTTTGTCTTTAGAAACTTTACTGTGTAGTTCTAGATGATGACCACTTTTAAATGTTTTACATTTTTATTGACATATAGTAATTGTACATACTTATGGGGTATACATAGTGTGACATTTCAGCACTCGTACACTTGCTAATCAGATCAAAGGAGCTGTCATCTCCATCCTCTCAGACATTTATCATTTGCTTATATTAGGAACATTCAGAATTCTCTCTACTAGCTATTTTCAAATACACAGTAACTGTTATCAATCATAGCTATCCTACTATGCTATAGACCATTAGACATTACTCCTCCTGACCAGCTCCATCCCTGCTTCTCCATTCCCCTTCCTCCATACCCTTTCTGGGGTTTGGTGGCCACTGTTCTTCTCTTTACTTCTATGAGAACAACTTTAGTTTCCTCATTTAAGTGAGAAAATAAGTATTTTCCAGAAAATTCTAGAAAATACAGTATATCCTTCAGTTTCAACCATGTTGCTACAAATGATAGAATTTCATTATTTTCTGTGCTGAATAATATTTAATTGAAGACGCATGTTTGAAGACGCAGATTATTACGTTGTCAACATTTTTTTTGTTTGTTTGATTTGAGATAGGATCTCACTAGGTAGCCCAGGCTGGCCTTGAACTCATGATTCCCCTTCCTCAGCCTCTTAAATGCTGAGATGAGAAGAATGTGCCACTACACTGGGCCAGCAATGTTGCCTTCTATCATCGTGAAGAAAGGAGGCTACTTTTCAGGGACTTCCTCAGTTTTTCTCTCCTGTATTTTGAATTTATTCTCCAAGTTAATACAGGCTTTTCTGATTCTGTCTTGACTGGAGAATGTGTGTCCACTTTCCATTTTGATAGATGTTTTTGTTATCTCTATTCTTGGCTCCAGCCAATCTTACCTCTCAGTTTCTTCTATCAGTTATCACTGTCTTATGTTCTATCATGTTCTATCTAGCCAAACTCTGACCTAGTTTTTTCTTTTTTGTAGTACTGGAGGAGGTCAAACCCAGGGCCTCACTCATACTAGGCAAGTGCTCTACACTGAGCTGCACTTCTAGCCTGTTATTTTTTATTCTGAGACAGGGTCTCCCTAAGTTACACAGGTTGCCTCTGGCCTTGAATTTGTGATCCTCCTGCCTCTGCTTCCTGAGTCACTGGGATTACAGGTTTGTGCCACAGCACCTGGCTCCTGTCCCTTTTTTAGCAGGTTATTTTATTTCCTATTTTCTAGAAATAATGAAAGCTATCAGAAATGGCACCCTCAACATTTCCCTCTTTCCACTATCCCTCCTCCAAGCCATGCATTTCTGTGCCATTCCTTACTAAAGCCAGTCTCTTCACCCATGCGGTAGAATCCACCCTCTTTTCTAAACCAGTGTTCTCTAACAGAGCTCTCTGTGTGAAATTGTTCCATACTGGTACTTTCCAGTTGTGTTAGACAGTAGCTAGATGTGACTATTGATTGGGCACTCGAAGAGAGTATGGCTGAAGAATTAAGTTTTATTTTAATTTAAATTTAATAACCACCTGTCACAGTGGCTACCATATTGAACAGTGCAGCTGTATACCATACTGTACAGTGTGTTCCTGTTATTTCTTGTTTCTCCAATCTCTGGACTTTTTTGTCTTCTCTTCCACATGTAAATAGGTTTAGTCTTTCCCATTTTAAACACCTAGAACATATTCAAAGTCCTTTACATTTCCTTTTAGCTGTCTCTTCTCCCTGTCCCTTCTTGGCAGTTTGTTGGCTTCTGTCACTTTAGATCTTACCCTGTCAAGGAAAAGCAATGTCTCCTATGTAGGGAGATCTCTAGCTACTTTTCAGGTGCACAATCCACTAGCCATTTTATCTTTCAAAACTGATGATTGATTGCTCTCTGCTTCCTGAAGTGCTTCTGTCATGACTTTACTTGGTTCTAGTTTTGTTCAACATGGTACTTTTGGGTCTTTTTTCATTGGATGCTTCTAAATTTTGGAGTTCTTCATCTCAGACTTAATTCTATTTCTCTACTCTCCTCACTTTCCACCCTTTTCATCCACTTCACCTTCTCACTGGGTGCTGGCAGATATCATCTGCATGTTGATAGATTTCAATCTATCTCTAGCCTTTTCTTTCTTCTTAATTCCAGATCACCATTGCTATTTCCAGATCACCATTGAGTATTTCAAAGTTAGAACAGTCTTAAATTTAACTTTCTAATTAAAATATATGGAAAAAGGATACAGACTATAAGTGTATTCCTTAATTATTATATCATCAACATCCATGAAACCACCATCTATGTCGTGAGAGAGAATGTTACCAGCACCTCAAAAGTCTTTTTCCAAACTACCTCTTCATTTCTCCCTAAAGGTAACCACTATCCAGGCATAACAATATAGAAATGCATTTGAACGTTACCTAAACGTAGTCGTATTCTTTTGTGTCTATTCTTTCATTCAGTATTGTTTGTGATATTCATCAGTTTTTGACCAAATTTTCATTGGTTTAATATTCTACTGCATAGATAAAGCACAGTTTATCTGTTCAGTCATTGCTAATTATTTAGATTTTTTTTTTTTCCCGGTACTGGGGGTTGAACTCAGGGCCTCGAGCCTGCATGCTTTGCAAGTGCTGGACCACTGAGCTGCACCCTGAGCCCATTTTTTTTATTTTTTGAGACAGGGTCTTGCTAAGTTACTCAGACTGCCTCTGGTCTCGAACTTGCAATCCTCCTGCCTCCGCCTCCCAAGCTGCTGGGCTTACAGGCGTGTGCCACCGCACCTGGCATTTAGATTAGTTTTTGTGAGTCATTTATGTTATGAATAATGTTGTTCTGAACATTTCCATGTATATTTTACCATATATGTGGGTGTGTACTTCAGTTGGGTATGTAGCTAGGAGTAGATCATGTGGTGAGAGCATATGTTCAGTGTCAGTGGATAATGTCCAATAATTTTCAAAGTATTTTCTCAATTTATACTTGTCAATATTGTATGCCTTGTTTATGCCTTGTTATGCCTTGTCAATATTGTATAAGTTGTTCCACTTTCTTGCGAACACTTAATAGCACTTGCGAACACTTGATAGCACCAGTCTCCATCATTTTAACTATTTTTGAAGGTCTGTTTCCCTGATGACTGAGGTTGAACATTTTTTGCTTATTGGCCGTTCATGTGTTGTTCGTGTATTTTGTTGGGAGAAGTACCTATAGAAATCTTTGTTATCTTTTCTGTTACATTGCCTACCTTTCCCTTACGTAATATAAGAGTTCTTAATATATACTGAATTGGGTGTGTATAACTGTAGGTTTTTCGTCTATGATTCAACCAACTACAGATCGAAAATATTTTAAAAAGAAGAATTGTGCCCACGTACAGACTTTTTTCTTGCACATTCCCTAAACAATATAGTGTAACAACTATTTATATTAGAATTTGCATTCAACTAGATATTATAAGTAATCTAGAGATGGTTGTAAATGTACAACCTGATATGCCCAGGTTATATGAAAATTCTATACCATCTTGTGTAAGAGAGTTGAGCATCTTCAGATTTTGGTACCCACAGGATGGGGGGTGGCTATCCTGGACTCATCCCCCATGGATACCAAGGGACAGCTGTATTCTGGTTTTGAGCCACTTGTTTGTTAAATATATTATTAATATTTATGGCTTGCTTTTTCATTTTCTGACTGATGTCTTCCTAGTCTTCCACATCCTTAGTGTGCTTCCAACCCAGGACCAAGTAGCTATCATAGCCATCAGTTTTATTTTTTAAATACCTCTTGTTTATCTTTTCTTCATCCCTGTGGATAATATCTTAATAAAGGCCCTCATTGCTTCTGGCCTGGATTATACATTGTATACTTCTAGTCCATTTTTAGGAGCTTACAGGATGACTTCTGTAAAATTTAAACCTTGGTCATACCATTCCCCTGCTTAAAATCTTCTGGGGGTACCTTTGAGGTTATAGCATAAAGCTCAGGTCACATGACCTGGCTTCTCTCTTCATTCTGGGTCTTCTTTAGAGTTTGTTTCAAGATTTCACCCCCACTTGCAATCTTTCCTGTTTTCCTTACTATTTCTTTCTTATAGCACCTGATGTTTTCTGCCTTACATTATGTTTCCATGTATACATCTTACTGCTTTTCCACTAGATCACATGCCTTTTTAGGCCTGAGGCTATGTCTTCTTGCACTTATTTCAATTGAATCTTTCAATCTTAGGTAAAGAATTTGCTTTGTTTAATCCACACTGTGTCATTTAGTTTCTAAATGACAAATGTGATTTGGTATATGACTTTTTGGCGAATTGTAAAGGCCCAGACAAAGCAGGTTTTGTAAAAACTCACCTACTTAGTTGGAATTTTAGGTTAGTGATACAGTTGTCCCAAAGTTATGTAAATTCTAACAGGCATGTAAAGCTGTAATTTTAATAATCTTTGCATTCATATTTTTAAAAAGTGCTAGTACTGGAATGAATTATGTTTCTCTTTACAGCCAGTCGCTGAACCAATCCCCATCTGTAGTTTCTGTCTTGGTACAAAAGAACAAAACCGGGAAAAGAAGCCAGAGGAACTCATCTCCTGTGCAGACTGTGGCAACAGTGGTATGTGACTTCCCGTTCACCTGCTAACATGGGTGGCAAGACAGGAGGAGAGTGTGCTTGACTGAGTTGGCATCCTTGACCCTTATGAAAGCAATATTTTAATTTGATTCAGGTTTTGTGTGGTTGAGATAAACTTCTAACTAGGGAGAGATTTGAAGAGCTGAAATGTTTAATTCAGTTAACTTAAATCAGGTCTTAGGATTTTAAAAATTTTTTTCCTGTTTATATTTCATTATTGAACATTTGCTTAAATCACCAGTCAGTTTGAAGTTATTCCTGGTTTTTTTTTTTGTTGTTGTTGTTGTTGTTTTTTTTTAGATAATCATGATTTATCTTTCTTGATTTATGCAGGTTTGATGCATAGGACCAGGATGACAACAGATTGTTTTTCCTTGATGGAAACTTGGGTCATGCTGCCACACAGTGTTGACACTGGCAGCGTAGTCAGTGTATGAAATTCTGGGCCTTAAGAAAGATTTTGCAGTTTCTTAATTTGTCATTTCCAGAGATAGTCTAGTTCAACATTTTAGGAGCTTACAAGATCTTATGGGACAGCTTTAGTAAGTCATTGTTATCTGTGATCATTGGCTTTGTTTTCAGTGTTTTATGACAATAACAATCAGGATTTGGTCAGAAAACAGAAGCTATGCTAGACACTTTAAGAGGAAGGGAATTTAATATCAGAATTAGATGCTGGTGGAATTGTTGGCAGGGGTGAAGAGGCGAGATCTAGGCTGGGCTTTGAGGACTAATTGTTTTGCAGAACTGGAGCACCATGAGTTGCCCTGTCTTCCTCCACCTGAGTTAAAAGGAAGCAGGAAGACACCACAGAACTATTGAGTTCTGCACCAGGGTTCAGAGATGCTGATTTTGGTCATCACTACTGCCAACTGGATAGCTATGAGGAGTGGATATTGTTGTTTTCCTGACTTTGCTTATTATCAGAAAATAGTACCAGAGGGAAAAGGATCTTTGCTTCATTTCTGCCTTTCACATATTCCTTGAACTCATCAATTGGTAGAACCCCATTCATATCTAGAGCCTTGCTGCAGAGGTTTATAGCAAGCTTTTAGCTTTTCCAGTTTTTTGTTTTATTTTGTTTTTTTTGTTTTTGAAGTGCTGGGGATGACACCCAGGCCTTGTGTATGCTGGGCAAGTGCTGTACTACTGAGCTATATCCCCAGTCCAGGCCTTTTCAGCTTTTATGTATAGAAGCTTTAGAAGAAGGTGGGAATAGATCTTGAGTGCTAGGTCACCATGTGCAGTATAATGTCACAAGCCAACGTGAATTCGGAGTGGATTTCAGTTAAATTAGAAAAGAGAAAAAAAAAAGCATAAAACCAGAGAATAGATAAAAAATGTTGTCATGTGCCTGGCGCGGTGGCACACGCCTGTAATCCCAGTGGCTTGGGAGGCAGAGGCAGGAGGATCGCAAGTTCAAGACCACAGGCAGTCTATGTAATTTGGCAAGACTCTTTGTGAAAAAAGTAAAAAAATGGGCCTGGAGTGCAGCTCAGTGTTCCAGTAGTTGCAAAGCATGCAAGTGCGAAGCCTTGGGTTCAACCCCCAGTATGGAGAGAAAAAAAAAGTTGTCATGCCATACATTAATGCATCCATCTCCCAACTATTTTAGTAATGTAACTCTTCTCCCAAATGAAATTTTATGGGAACCCAAATATATAAAACATAAAAAGGAATCTGTTCTTGTTGAGGTGGGAATGAAATGGGAATAGGGAAGAAACAAAAACAAAGAAAAAAGAAATGAGGGTAAGGGAATGGTGTGTTATAGTTTTGCCTTTTAAGAACAAGCATGTTTGAGGAGGCCTCCTTAGTTTCTGCAAACTGAGAATGAAAACTATTGCTGTAGAGACAACTTTTAAAGAAATAGTAAATAGTAGTTGTCTATTGCTACAGACATAAAACCTAGCAACTTAAAGTGATCACAGTTTTTGTTCTATACTGTTCATGTGGGTCAGTAGTTTGCGAGCGGGTTATCTGGCAGTCTTGAATTGCCATCTCATAAGGTTGTAGTTAAGATTTTAACTGGTGCTGCAGTCACCTGAAGCTTCCGTAAAGGCTCACTTGCTTGGCTCCAAGTTGGTGCTACTGCCTATTGACCTGAGACCTCAGTTCTTTGCCATGTGGACCTCTCCATAGAGCCACCTGTGGCTCAGTGTGGGAAAGGATCTACACAAGGGGGCAAGAGTGGTTGGGGAGTGGCTTGGAGGCAGACTGTCCTTCACAAATAAGCAAGGAAGAAAAATGTGGACATAGCCGATTATGGGAAAATTTATATTTTCTAAATTGAAAGTTTACATACCCAAAACTAAAAGGGCAAGAATAGTTTGGGGAAAATAATTGCATTAAATATGGCAAAAGGACAAATGCTATATAGCTATAAGAAGCATGTTTACATTTCTAAGCAAAAGGTCCAAAGAGTAGGGTCTATGAACAGGCAGTTTATATGAGAGACGACTAATTGCTGAGCATATAAAAATATTTTTATCTGCATAATAACAGTAATACATGCCAAGCCAACAGGGAAATAGCATTTTACAACATTTAAAATGATGCACATTGAGAGAGAGCACCGAGTGATGAAATGTGATACAGCCTTCCTTTGCCAGTGTCAGTTGATGCTGTATTAAGTCTTTGGGGAAATGCTTAGCTCATGTATTCAACTGATCAAGCTAAAACCATTTAATTCATTGCGCTCACTAGTCTTACTTTCAGGAATGTTTTTTTCTAAGGAGTTGCTTTTAAAAAAGGAAAGCATCTATAACCATGAAATAATTTATTATAGTGTTTTCAGCAGCAGGGAAATGGTCATGGAGGTTATCATGTGTCAAGTGGAATATAATCAGTTTAAGGAATATAAGCATAAAGTTTACTTACATAAAACAATGAAGAAAAGCAAAAGCTATATATATTCTACAATTAAAACCATGCAGGAGCTTTCAGCTAGTTTGAAAAGGGAAAGTAGTACATGAAAATGGCTGTTATTCCAGGATGCTGAGAGTAAGGATGAGGGGTCAGACACCCTCTCCTGTTGCTGTCAGTGTTAATGATGTTTTGCTAATAGCCTTTCTGCCTCATTAAAAAAAGAGAGAGAATTGTTTCCCCCAGTACTTGGGAGTTTGAACCGAGGGCCTCCCACATGCCCGGTGAGCACTTGACCAGTAAGCTGCAACCCCAACCCCTTTTTATTTTTTATTTTGAGACAGGGAGTGCACCACTGTGCCCAGCTACAGAGAGAATTCTTTAGGAACAAAATAGAAAAGAGTATAGATGATTTAGCCAGCCCTTCTCTCACCAAAGAAAAAGAAACATAACCAACTATTAAGGAACAGGACAAATCTTTTCCAAGTTGAGAACAAATTAACTGCCCCAAGTTTTGAGAACCAAACTGATAACTCATGGAAGAGTATTCATTTCTTCTGTTGCTGTTAATTCTGATTGCAATAGAGAGATTACTTAAAAAAAAAAAAAAAAAAAAACAGTATTGGGAGGTTGACTCCAGGGTCTCTCACATGTTAGCAAGTGCCCCATCACTGGGCAGTACCCTCAGTTACTTTTGTATTATTATTTTGACACATTCTTGCTAAGAGGCTGCCTCTAGCCTCAAACTTGTGATCCTCCTGCCTCAGCTTCCTGAATAGCTAGGATTATAGGCATGTACCACAGCATCCAGCTGCTTTTGGTTTTAGTTTTGGCTTGAGTGCCTTAAATCACAAACAGATAACTCACATTAAATTATGGGATTTTTATCCGTGCACAGTGGCAAAACCTATAATTCCTAAATACTGCAAAAAAGAAAAAAAATGAGATTTTTATTATGTATTGTTAAATTATGAAAGTAGCCTATTCTCATTTAAAAATGAGAGCACAAAAGAGAATATAAAGCAAAAGAGTTGTATAGCTCCCTTTTCTAGGATGTTACTAATGTAAATAGCTTTTCTCATGCTCTTCCAGGAGTCTGGGCATATTGGTAATCGTGTACCTACCAGCATGTGTACAAACATAATGCTTTGTTGCAAACTTAAGTTTGGACTGTATCAAGTTTTTAATAATCAAATTGAGGGAGGCATTCTAAAGCCAGCTTTAATATTAGTAAAACTGAATTGAGGTGCTAAGCCCTGATGAGATATTGTATGGCAAGCTTCCAGGAGCATCTTGTCTTATCTGATATATATTTTATATAAATATATAAAAATATATTTATTCATATAAATATTTATATGTATAAATATATTTATATTTAATTTATATTTTATATATTTATAAATATATTTATTTATATAATAATATAAATATTATTTATATTATATAAATATAAACTTAGAAGAAAAGATATTATACTTGTTCTTAGCCAAAGGCCAAGAAGCGATATATATTTTATATTTAAGATAATTATCATTTTCTACATAATTTCTTTAGTATAATTATAAAGTGATTCTTGATTGTTTCATTCCTGAATTTTTCTCTCTTATTAGGCCATCCATCCTGTTTAAAGTTCTCCCCAGAACTAACGGTTAGAGTGAAGGCCTTACGATGGCAGTGCATTGAGTGTAAAACATGCAGTTCCTGTCGTGATCAAGGCAAAAATGCAGTGAGTATCTTTGCCTTCTCATGTGGGTGTTTCATTCAGAAGTAGAAAGTACAGGTGACATTTCCATCCGGTTGTGACTGGTTAATTTTCAGTCACTTGGTCCAGTAGAATTTAGAACAGTAGCTTCTTTACATGTCATTAGTTTAGAATATTTGCTCATTTGTTGTTGTTGTTAAGTGCCACCGAGTGTCCAACTCATGGTGACCCTTACAAAGTTTTCAATGGCTGATTGTTTCGAGATTGCCTTGGGAGTGGATTGCCACGTCCGTCTCACATTTTTTTGGTGCTGGGAATCGAACTCAGGACTTCAGAGACTGTAGAGTGGCACTCTACCAACTGAGCTAAATCCCAGCCCACTTAGACTTAGAATATTCCTAGGTAATTTGGAAAGTGCCTTAATTATGTATTTGCAGACACTACAAAAGGCTCGCAAAACTTGAGTGATACAGAGACATTCATTTGGGAATGTTCACTTCCTACTTACAAATAGTCCTTTTCTTTTTTAATAAAACAGACGAGGATTGGCCTTTTTAATGGCTATGATTATACTGGAAAATAATGAACTGTAGCTCTTCATCACAGATGAGATAAAGCAGAACTTTTTGCTACCTCAGACTGTTTACTGCATATGAAGGAGACTTTTCATATGGAACTTCACCTCTTTTGAAACCTTTGAAGCTGTCCAGGTTTTCTGAAGTCAAGACCCTGTCATGTTTCCATTTCATAAGGCTAAGCCATGCTGCCTCTTTCTTTCTTTTTTCTTTTTTAAGGATAACATGCTGTTTTGTGACTCATGTGACCGAGGTTTTCATATGGAGTGTTGTGATCCACCACTGACACGGATGCCAAAAGGTGAGAAATACTTTGTGAAATCAAACTGAGAAATGAGAGGTAGGTAGTGAAAGCACATTTTTTCTGCTGCTAAAATGAAAGAATAATCCATTCTTTATTTTGGGGGTTGTATAAGTGGGAAGAGAAATGTCACCTTAAAGGGCAGGGATAGTCTTTTTGTTTAGACCTATTACCATTTTTTGTATAGTATGGATTTATTATTATGTTTTTCTGTTTTCGACATTTAAGCATCATGAACGGTAAGATAATTTATTTATAAATATTTGCCAGTTTCTAGTTAGAGGCCAAAATACTTGCCTTATATATCTTGATCTATCTCTTTTTGTAAGGATGAAATGAAGTTGTATTAGGTCCTGTTGATTGCATCCCTGCTTAGCACTTTTCGAAGGGCCTTCAGTGAGCTCTGGTTTATTCAAAACATAAAAAAAAACAAAAACCCTCTAAATAAGTTGTCTTGGGAGAAGGACCTGGCAACCCCCTCCCAAAAATCAATCTGCCACTGAAAACCCTAGGCACAGCAGAAAAGCACTGACAATAGTGTTTCCCCTGTTGTACAGAGGGTTGCTATGAGTCGGATACTGACTAGACGGCACCTAACAACAACAACAACAAATAAGTTGTGAACAAAGAAGTATCTAGATCATAGAACACAGTTTATTGTTATTCTATTCTTCTGATGCTTGTTCCTTGAAAGGTATTAGTTGAGATATAATTGCCTTTGGGTTAGACTTCCAGGGAGCACCATCTTACCATGTAATTTCTTTAAAAGAAAATTTCGGTTAGTGCCCCTGTTTTGTCCTCTCTCAGATTTCATTTCAACTCTGACTTTGTGATTTATATTTCCCTCCCTCCCTCCCTTCCCTCATGTCCTCTCCCTTCTTTTTCCCCTCCTTTTCCCTCCCGTCCTATTCCCCTTTTTCCACCTCACCTCCTTCCCTTTCCCCTATCATTATACCACTGAGGCCGTCCTGCCCCACCAGTCCATTTTTTTGGTTTTTATTTTGAGACAAGATCTCACTAAGTTAGGCAGGCAGCCTCTGGTCTTGAATTTGTAATCCTCCTGCTTCCGCCTCCCTAGTCACTGAGATTGCAGGTGTGAGCCACCTCTCCTGGCTTATCTTATTACTAGTAATGTTAATTTTGATGACTTAAGTACAGTGAAGAACCCTGACAGATACCCTTTGCTCACTAATTAGTGAGTGTCTGTCAATCATTCTTTCCTATCAGTTATAACTGTGATGCCTGCATAATGGTGACATTATTTCCATCATTCTTTCTACATTTATTACCTGGTTTCTGCTATAAAGATGAGCTATCCTTTTCTTACATTTACTATATATTTTCAAATCTAGCCTACACCCTTTTAGCAGTTTTAAAGTGCTAAAAAATCAGATGTAGTAGATCAGAAATGTGTGCAGATTGGATCCTAGAATATACAATATTTATGTATTCAGTTATTTAAATCATTATGGACTCATGAATTTTTTTTTTTTTAATACTATGGCTTATCTTCCACTGCTCCAAGTTTTTTGCCTTCAAAAACTTTTTTTGTCTGAGATTTGGCCGTTGGGAACTGTTTCATTTTAGCTCCTGTGTTCTTTTGTACACCTCTATCATTTTGTGAGCACTTCTTTATTTTCTGGGACTATAATCTTCCAGATTATTTTGTATTTCCCTGCCTGGGTCTAGAATCGACATTACCCTAAGAAACCTGGCTTCTTTTTATTTTAGTCCAGTAATTAGGCACTAACTTCTGAGTCCTTGCTACAAAGCAGAAATGTTTGAGAATCAGTGGATTCCATCCATTTGCAGACTTCCAGGGTGTCTATGAATTCCTTTCAGCTACTTGGAGACATTTTTGTGTGTGTGTTTTCATGTTTATTTTTCTGGAGGCCTTTCAATAGATTTTCATGTTAGTCCTTGACCTTAGAGAGGCTAATTTCTTGAGTTAGACTCTGAAATCTTTGTCTGTATTTATGTCTACCATAATTTTGTGTGGATTATTTCTTTATAGGCATGTGGATATGTCAAATATGTCGACCTAGGAAAAAAGGACGAAAACTTCTTCAGAAGAAGGCAGCACAGATAAAACGGCGCTATGCTAATCCAATAGGACGTCCAAAAACCAGGTTAAAGAAACAAAACACGGTGTAAGTTGTTCTTGTGGCAAGGTGAGGGGAGAAGAGGTTAGGGCCTTCTCTATAGAGTAGGATTCACTTGTTTTCTTTATGAAAAAAAAGATTCCATTGTTATAAATGGCACTTTTACATGATAATAATGGCTAATACTTACTGCGTCCTTAACAGAGTGCCAGGCACTATACTGAGTGTTTTACATGTGTTAAATCATTTAATTCTCCCAACAACCCAATGAAGTATAGGTACAGTAGTTATTTCTGTTTTTCAAAAAGAAGAAACTACAACGGGAAATTAGCCTGCACAATTTAACTGGTGTTAAAACCTACGTATTCTAGCACCAGATTGTGACTGTTAGCCATTGACTTACATTGTTTCTCATATACAAATAGCAAAGATAATTGTTATGGTATCATTTTGCAGGTACCTCTCCCAATCTAGCCTCAGTTGCTTATGTCCATTAGGTCTACAAATCACTGGGTAAATTCTTCTATCGAGGTGATAGTTAAGACCCATTTTTCTGTTCTGATAAAAAAATAATGTGTTTTCATCTATTAGCAGAAATCAGAAATTGTGGTCTAGGAAACTGGGCTTTGTCTGGAGGAGGTGGGGCAAGATTCAGTAGCTAATTCTGACTTTAAAAAATCTTTATTGTAATTTACCTTTGTAAAATCTCTTCAAGCCTGTAAACTTCTTGTAATTCTCAAAAACAATTACCTACCTTTTCTATACTTAATACTATCTAAGGTGATGTAACTGACATGAATGAGCATTAGCAGTCTGAAATACACAGAACTATTATAGTCTGTATTTTTAACATTAAATCAAACTTTAGTTTTCATATAAAATGATCTTTTGACTTCTGACTTCGAGGGAGTAATCTACATGTGTGTTTAAAGGTAAACCTCTGAGTTGGTACAAAGATCACAGTGTTCTAGGGCTTTAAACCTGGAAGAGTGTTAGTTGTTCTCTGGTCCAGCTCTTGTTTTACAGATGAAGACAGTGGTATTCAGAGAGAATGCGGTTTGTCTAAGATGTATGGCTAATAAATGGCAGAAGTGTGACATTAACATGTCTTCTGACTTCTGGTTTAGGGTTTTTCTCACTACAAATAACTAGGCTTCTTGGAAATAGATGTTGCTAATAATACTACTACTTCCCATTCATATGCTATTTATAGTTTACAGAATTTTCTTAATACATACTTTTAAAATAAACCTCTAGATCATTTTCTAAGTTATATGTTATGTATTAAATAAAAATCTTATAAGGATTTCTAATAGTTATGTTTTTTCCCTGCTTGATTCTTCAGATCAAAAGGTCCCTTCAGCAAAGTTCGAACTGGCCCTGGAAGGGGTCGGAAACGTAAAATCACTCTCTCCAGCCATTCAGCAGCATCATCAGAAGAAGGATATTTAGAGCAAATAGATGGCTTGGACTTCTGCAGAGATAGCAGTGTCCCCTTGAAGTTCAACAAGAAAACCAAAGGGCTCATTGATGGCCTTACCAAGTTCTTCACCCCTTCCCCTGATGGACGGAAGGCTCGTGGTGAAGTGGTGGACTACTCTGAGCAGTGCAGAGTCAGGAAGAAGGGCAGCAGGAGACCAGGCACCTCAGACTGGCCCGCAGGTAAAAGCTCAAAACACATGTACAGACGAGTATTCCAAAAGGATGTTATTTGGAGTAGCACTGGTTATATAGAATAATTTGCATTTGATTATAAACAAAAATTACTTAAGGCTGGGAGGGGTGGGACAGGCCTGTAATTGCAGCACGCATGAGGCTAAGGCAGGAGGAACACAAATTTGAGTCCAGCCTGGGCTGCATAGTAAGATCCTTACTCAAAACAAAATAAAACAGAAATTGCTTGTGGAATATAAGAGTGCGTTAAAGATACATATTTACTGTGATACTATGGCAGGGATTAGAACTAGAGAAGAGGCTGTAGAGTGGACCAGTTGGAGCCTTTAGGCACGAAGGAGCTTCTTTTTTGGTAGAAGCACAAAGCATCTACCTGCAGAAATTTAGAGTATAACCTTGAATCCAAGATGACTTTACATTTCACAAATTACTAAATAAATCATGTAAGAACATCATAATGCTTGCTTTATTCCTGGAAGGAAATTGGAAAGAGCAGAGGTGGTTAAACTCCTGTTCATCTAAGCATACAGAAAATATCAAAATACATGCAAATACAATAAGGCCATTGATTTTTCTACTATCTTTGGAAACATATTTGTAAGTTTTCATGTATTAAATGTGGAGAGAGAGTGGGAGAGGGAGGAAGATGGGTAGAGAGAGAGAGATTGTTTGCTTATATATGAGGGTGAGTTCCCTAGTTTTCAAAGTAGAAAACCTATGGAGAAGACTTAATAGTGTAGCAGATAATTCAAGACAGAGGAGTTTGATTAGCGGTCCAGATAATTAAAGCTTCAACTACCCTCTTCACTGAGCCTAGAGTTTAGAGGCCCTAACCCTGTGATGGAGGAAGGGCTCTGAGGAAAGGAGGAGAATGAACTCATGGATCACGAGGACCAGGATTATAGTGGGGTCACCTACTGTCAGAGAATTTCTTAACTTTGATTTCCTCTCTCAAATGTCTTAATTGGTAAGTGACTGTATGCACTGCTTCTTCATTCCTGTACAAATGGTTGATTGGTTTGGTGCAGGAGAGAATATCATCCTCATCATTATTAGGTTACCCCTTTTCTGCTTTACTGATTGGTTTTTCACCAAAGTGGCAATCAACTAATTGCTCCTGAAGCATTTGAGACTTTTTAATGTATTTCGTCAACCATATAGACTGTAGATAAGCTGAAGTCTGAGCATAGGTACTGAAAAAAATGCAATCCATTTAGGTTGGACTTAGAAGAGTCTCAAAACAAATCCTAATGAAAGACACTTGCACTGAGATGGATTATTGGAAGAGTCTGCTGGAGAGTTTTAGAAACAGAAATTATTAGAGTGAATACATAAAGTATATGTAGAACTAACATTAAACTTTGGGCATTGGTGTATTTGCTTTAATAGATTCTGTCATTTTCTTTATGAATTGTAGATTTAAGGAACAATTTGTTTATCATCTTATATAGCTCTACTGAATGCTGTAGTAGGTCTGTGCCTGCGTTCCTCTATTTTGTGCACTAGGTGGCATTAAAGTTACATAGTACTTTTTAGGTTTTACTTTTTTTCCCCTTAGTTTGGGAATATTGTCAACAATGAGTCTTTGCCATTTTTCTTCTTGTACTACATGAATAACAGCCTGTATGTGCAGTCGATTTGAAAAGAACCATCCCTGATTGGTTTTTTCAGCCATACTCATACAAAGGAAATGAGGCCACCAGCAGTGTCATCTTCAAATGCAAATGATAAGGATCTACATAATCCTGCAATACTCCCTTCAATGATTTTTTTTTTTTTAACCTACTTGAGGGAGGGGGCTGGGATTTAGCTCCATTGGTAGAGCACTGCGCTGCAGTCTCTGAGGTCCCGAGTTCAATTCCCAGCACCTGGGAGAAGGGCCTGGCAATCCACTCCCTAAGGCAATCCCGAAACAGCCAGCCACTGAAAACCCTATGAGGGTCTCTATGAGTGGGATACCGACTCGAGGGCATCTAACAACAACAATAAAGTTGAGGAAGAGTCATCATTTAGTGGATGATTATCTTAACTTTTCATACTTACCCGGAAGAATATCATCTGCGGTCTTCAGGTTTGTAGAGTTTATGCTTTAACGGGGCACCCCAAAAGTGAAGGGAGTCATTGCTTCCTGATAACAGTTAAGGTAGCTACTTTGAAGATTATTTTGTGAGAGATGACACATTAAGCTCATAGTAAAGTGTCATATTCATGCTGTTTCAAAATAAATTTTGTACTTCTGAGATCCTTTTCTTGCTCTGCCTATTAAAATAAAATCTTTTAATGGCATTTAATTTTGGTTATGTCATATTTTTAGGAAGTTGTAAGACAACTTGGGATTTTCATTAAAAAGAGTATTGAGTACTGTGTTTCTAAGAGTTTAATGCTGTCTTCTCTGTTATATAAATAATATTAAGGTCTTCGAATTCAAAATTGATGTATTGAATTAAGTACACATAACATGTGAGCCCTTTCTTTATGTGCAGACAATCAGGATGGCTGGGATGGCAAACAAGAAAGTGAGGAGCGGATTTTTGGGAGCCAGGAAATCATGACTGAAAAAGATATGGAATTATTTCGTGATATCCAGGAACAAGCACTGCAGGTAAAGTTGGATGTTCAGGTTGGATAGTCTTCCCACTTTCTCATGGGTGAAAAGCAGAATTAATTATATTTTGAGTAAAGCAGAAGTAGCAGTTTATCTATTCTGGGAAGAGATGTTGTTTGTATGTATATATTATTCTATTGGTCATGGTATTCCTTTCAAACCCATGACTTCTTTGGTTTCCCGGATAAACACATTGCTCTGATCACCACTATTAAATGAACTTAGTTTATTTATTTTCTGTCTTAACTGTCTTCGAAGTGGAGTTTGAGATCTAACCAAAAAATGAGCTTCTTACAAGCAGTATAAAGCATGCATATTCATTCATTCAAAAACAATTGTTGTATGCTTCTGTCTTAAGCTCTGTGGCACATAGCAAGATAAAATATATAGACAACCTACAAATGTGTCAGGACCTGGAGATGTCGAAGTGAATAACAGAATTCCACCCTTAGAGTACAATGTAAGGGAGACTTATAAATAAAAATCTCATTAATGCGAAAAGTTTAGTTATGGAATGCTATTGGAAGAGTAGGAAAGCAACCATTGACCTTTGATTAGGGAGGTCAGAGGAGGATTCATTGAAGGGTCCTAAGGGATATAGAGTAGCTTATCAGGATCATAGGGAGTAGAGTACCATCTAATCAGAAGGAACAGAAGTGAAAAACGAACAGACTTGGAGGTGGAAAACATACTGAATTGTGGGAATTAAAGTAGTTCAGAGTAAAGAACATGGACCTAAATAGAAAATGATAGAAGATGAGTCTGGAAGAGTGCAGGGACCAGATCATAAAGGCTCTTCTAGATTATGTTCATTTGCCTTTTGTCTTTTCCTTCTTTGCCACCAGCTGATTTACTTTGTAGGCCAAGTTGAGTTCTTTACTGCCTATCTTGAAAGTAAGAGTTTATAAGGCTAATGCAAAGAATTCTAGTTGTGTAAGTCCTTCTGAAAAATGAAAAGAGCAATATAAATACTCAGCAAGCATTTACTCAGCATTTTACCATATTGTTGTTGTTGTTGTTAGGTGCCGTCGAGTCGGTATCTGACTCATAGGGACTCTCATAGGGTTTTCAATGGCTGACCGTTTCAGGATTGCCTTGGGAGTGGATTGCCAGGCCCTTCTCCCATTTTTGCAGTGCTGGGAATTGAACTCGGGACCTCAGAGACTGCAGCGCAGCACTCTACCAACTGAGCTAAATCCCAGCCCTTTTTACCATATTATGATTTAACAAATGGACATAATTCTGAGTCTTGGTCTGTCATTTACCACCTTCTACTCTGGGCCATTTGGTTAAACCTCTCAAGGCCTGTTTCCTTTCCTATTAATAAGTAAAGCAAAATATGGGTACTGTAGTAGAAATCTACATGAAGTTCAGTGGGAACTCAAAGAGGGGAATAATTACTTTCTTCCTAACCAGAAGAACTTTTAAAATTTTGAGTAAGTTGCAGACGTAGTGCTAATATGCCTTAACTTCTAATTATATGTGTGTATTTCCTAAAGTCAAGGACGTTTTCACACATGACCATCGTCCTGTCATCAGATTAGGAATTTAGTACGAAGTACTACAGTAGTCTAATCTAAAGACTAGTAGTATCACTAATGATCTTCACAGTAGAAGGGAAAAAAAGGACTTTTCCTAGTCCCCCAGACAGTCCAGGATTGTGTGTTTCATTTAGTTGTTGTCTCTCAGTAGTCTCCCTCTAATCTGGATTAATTCCATAGTCTTTATTTTCTTGACATTGATAGTTTTGGAACATACATGTCATTTATTTCATAGAATGTTCATCACTTTGAGCTTATTTTGTGTTTTATCGTGATTTTAAAAACACCACAGAGGGCATGTATTCTTCTTAGTGCGTCGTGTCAAAAGACATTTCATAGGTCTGTTTTATTGCCGTGATATAAACTTTAATAACATGGTTAAGGTTGAATTCTGCCATGTTTCTTCTTTGTAAAATTACTATTTTCTATCTATAATTTTGTATGCTGTGGTTTACATACTTTGGGACCATGCATATATCCTATTCCTTTCAAACTTGTACCTACTAGAAAGAGAAAAAGCTCTTCCTAATAGTAAAATACCAATTAGTAAATGTAAAAGAGCTGGGTGCAGTGGCACATGCCTGCAATCCCAGAGACTCTGGAGGCAGAGGCAG
Organism: Pedetes capensis; assembly: GCA_007922755.1. Lineage (NCBI taxonomy): Eukaryota > Metazoa > Chordata > Mammalia > Rodentia > Pedetidae > Pedetes > Pedetes capensis. Next base: position 18,803 of record VMDO01030627.1, read on the forward strand.
GAGAATTGCAAGTTCGAGGCCAGAGGCAGCCTGTGTAACTTTGAAAGACCCTGACTCAAGATAAAAAATTAAAAGTGGGCTTGGAGTGCAACCCAGTGGTAGAGTACTTGCAAAGTATGTGCGAGACCTCTGGTTCAACCCCCAAGTTCCACCAAAAAGAAAGAATGAATGAATGAATGAAAGAAAAGAAAATAAATGTAAAAGAAATTATGGAATTAGAAAATGATGTTTGGTAACTAACAAAGTAAATGTTTCAGAAAAAAATCATCATCGTTTCTAGTTTTATCAGGTGATTTAATTTGCAATATGTACTGAATGCCTACTATATGCTAGGCACTATTCTCAGTACTAGTAATATAGTCGTACACAAACAGATGAAAATCAGATCCTTCAGGGAGTTTACATTTAGTGAGGACATACTTAATTAGATACACACACATACATGTTAATTAGTAAAAAGGGTCAAGAAAAAAAAAAGAGCAGAGATGTTGTTGTTGTTGTTAGGTACCATTGAGTTGAGTCCGACTCATAGCTACTCTATGTACAGCAGATCAAAACACTTGCTGATTCTGTGCCAGGCAAACAATCTTATTTATGTTTAAGCCCATTGTTGCAGACACTGTGTCAATCCATCTGGTGGAGGGTTTTCCTCTTTTGCATTGACCTGCCACTCTTCCAAACATGATGCCCTTCTTCAGGGATTGATCTCTCCTGACTACGTGTCCGAAATATGTAAGACGCAGTCTGGCCATTCTTGCTTCCAAGGAGCACTCTGGTTGCACTCCTTCTAGGACAGATTTGTTGGTTCTTTTGGCAGTCCATGGTGTATTCAATAGACATCTCCAGCACCACAATTCAAAAGCATCAGTTCTTTTTCTGTCTCCTCTGTTCAATGTCCAGCTTTCACAACCATATGATGCCACTGAAAATACCATGGCATGAGTCAGATGCACCTTCGTCTTCAATGTGACATCTTTGCTTTTCAATACACTAAAGAAATCTTTTGCCACAGCTTTTCCTAGAGCAATGCATCTTTTGATTTCTTGACTGCTGCTTCCACGGGTGTTGATTATAGAGCCAAGCAAAGCAAAATCTTGGACAACCTCAATCTTTTCTCTATTTCTTGTGAAGTTGCATGCTGACCCAGTCATAAGGATTTTTGTTTTGTTGATGTTTAGTCATAATCCATATTGAAGGTTATGATCTTTAATCTTCATCAGTAAATGTTTTGAATCCTCTTCACTTTCAGCAAGCAGAGTTGTGTCATCTGCATAACGCAGGTTGTTAATGAGTCTTCCTCCAATCTTGATGCCGCTTTCTTCCTCATAAAGTCCAGCTTCTCGGATTATTTGCTCAGCGTATAAATTGAAGAGATATGGGGAAAGTATACAGCCCTGATGCACACCTTTCTCAACTTTAAACCACTCAGTGTTTCCTTGTTCTATTCGAACAATTGCCTCCTGGTTCATGTACAGGTTTCTCATGAGCACAATTAGGTGTTCTGGTGTTCCCATTTTCCGAAGTGTTATCCATAATTTGTTATGATCCACACAATCAAATGCTTTTGCATAGTCAATAAAACATAGGTAGACATCTTTTTGATATTCTCTGCTTTCAGCTAATATCCACCTGACATCAGCAATGATGTCCCTTGTTCCCCACCCTCTTCTGAATCCCGCCTGATTTTCCAGTAATTCCCTGTCTATATACTGCTGCAGTCGCTTCTGAATGATCTTTAGTAGAATTTTGCTTGTGTGTGATACTAATGATATTGTCTGATAGTTTGCACATTCAGTTGGATCCCCTTTTTTGGGAATAGGCAGAAATATGGATCTCTTCCGTCAGTTGGCCAAGTAGCTGTTTTCCAAACCTGTTGGCACAAACATGTTAACACCTCCAGTGCTGCATCTGTTGGTTGAAACATCTCTATTGGTATCCCATCAATTCCTGGAGCCTTGTGTTTCGCCAGTTCTTTCAAGGCAGCTTCCACTTCATCCTTCAACACCATTGGTTCCTCTTCATATGCAACCTCTTGGAATGGCTGGTCATCTACCAATTCTTTCTTGTATAATGACTCTGTATATTCTTCCCATCTTCTTTTGATGTTTCCTGCATCATTTAATATTTTCCCTGTAGAATCTTTCACTACTGCCACTCGAGGCTTGACTTTTTTCTTCACTTCCTTAAGCTTGAGAAACACAGAGCGTGTTCTTCCCTTTTGGTTTTCTGCCTCCAGCTCCTTGCACATGTCATTATAATATTTGGTTTTGTCTTCTCGAGC
>VMDO01030628.1:0-21034 GCA_007922755.1 Pedetes capensis
TTTTTTCCTTTGATATATCTATAAATCCCACAAAGGGAGATGTTAGCTGCTTTTTATATCTAAAAACTGAATCTGAATGTCATGGGAAATGTGTATACTAAAAAATCACATGTTGGTATGATTGGTATTTTTGGGAGGAAAAGTAAAGCTTTTCCAAAAGATCAAATCCTCGGAACTTGTGAATATACCTTATTTGGAAAAAGGACTTTCTTAGATGTAATTATCTTAAGGATCTTCACATGAGGAAATTATCAGCATGGATTATTTCTGTGGTCTGGATAATTGTGGTTTTCCAAACATTTATTTTTTGCAACCTAGCACCCAAGGTGATGTATCGAGAGGGGACTTTGAGAGGTGATCAGATCATAGGGAAGATACTGATGAGTGGAATTAGTAACTTCATAAAAGATGGCCCTCCTTAAAACCTGAGCATACTGCAATACTGATTTTTGATTTATCAGTCTAATCAACAACCATGGAAGCAGCAGTGAAGAAATCAAAAGATGCATTACATTGGGAAAAAGATCTCTTTAAAGAACTGAAAAGTAAAGAAGTCATATTGAAGAAGAAGGTACACCTGACTCATGCCATGGTATTTTCAGTCACTTCATGTGGTTGTGAAAGCTGGACATTGAACAAAGGAGATGGGAGAAGAATTGATTCTTTTGAATTATGGTGTTGAAAGCAAATATTGAATATACCATGGACTGCCAAAAGAACCAACAGATCTGTCCTGGATGAAGTGCAAGCAGAGTGCTCCTTGGAAGCAAGGATGGCTAGAATGCATCTGATGTATTTTGGACATGAATTCAGGAGGGGCCAATCCCTGGAGAAGAACATTACATTGATTGAGTGGCAGATGAAGGAAAAAATGGAAAACTCTGAACTGGATGGATGGACACAATATCTGTAGCAATGGACTTAAACATAAATAAGCCTGTGAACCTGATACAGAATCAGGGAAGTTTTGTTCTGTTTTACATAGGGTAGCTATGAGTTGGACCCAACTCAATGGCACCTAATGACAACTACAGTCTTTGGAGCTATAAAATATTTTTTTGTCTATAAGCTACTCATTTTATGGTATTTTATTACAGCAGTTTGAGTGGACTAATATAATATTATGATTTGCAACTAAATGTTCCCCAAATATGGTGACTTTTAACATTAAGTTCCTGGCCCGTGGTATTGTTGGCAGAGGTTGTAGAACTTTGGGAGGTGAGATTCTTGCTATGTGGAATTGACTTCCTGGAGTTGAGTCTTTGGAGTTTTATCCAAGACCTGTGGTTCTGATTAACTCTTTGCCTCCTGCCCCACTATGCCATGAGTTCATATGCTCTAGGCCCAGCCATGCTTGCTCTGCCACTTCTACGGACTAAACATTCTGTAGTAACCTTAGACAAGCTGCAAATTTTTTTTTTTTGGCTACAGCTGATTATTACATATACCATATATATTAAGAGAGATCTGAACTCTCTAAAGCAAATCCAATCTGCATGTGATTTTAATCCGCACTGATTCTATAGACCACTAACTGTTGTAAAGGTGAGAATTAGATTTGAAAATACACAGTAATTATTGAGATGATCCAAAATTCCAATAACATGTGTCTTCACAAGGCACATACAGGAAGACAGGCACATGGAGGAAGAGGTGAAGTGGCCACAAAGAGATATGGGGTTGGAGTTATGAATCCATAAAACTTCATATCAAGGAACAGTAAACTCTGTCAAAAACTAAAAGAAGCCAAGAAATGGGTTCTCCCTTAAAGTACACACAGGGAGTGCAAACTTCCCAACAACTTCATTTCAGGCTTCATAACTTCTGAGCTTTGAAATAGTAAACTTCTATTGATTTAAGTTACACACACGAGGTAACTTGTTAAAGCACTCCCAGGAAAGTAAGGCAATCATGTTTAAAGGCTTGAAACTAAATAAGGTAAGTTAGAATGTGAGTACACCTAGAAACTGGAAGTATAAAAATTAGTTTGTAGGACACTTCAAAAGCAAGGAATTTGGAAAATAAAGTGAATTTAACAAAAATGTTTAAGAAGGTACACCCTGAAAGCTGTGAGGAGATCAAAGAGGATGTTATTGCACTATCCAGAAAAAAAAAATAGATGTCCTTAACGTAAATGTTACAATGCCATCAAATTCAGTTAGGTTGAATAGATGAATATGTGAACTGACATTTACATTTGGTGAACTGAGGTCATTGATAATCTGTGTAATAAAATTTCAGTCTTGCATGGCAGTTAAGGCTGACTTCAGTGTTCCAACACAGAAGAGCAGGAGAGAAAGTAAACCCATTGGGTAAAGACATCTCCTTCATGGCACTTTTGTCTTAAAGGAAAACAGAGAACAAAAGTGGTAAATAAGCAGAATAGCAAAGTCAAGGTTGTGTGTGTGTGTGTGTGTGTGTGTGTGTGTGTGTGTGTGCGTGTGTGTGTGAGTGCATGTGTGATCAGATGCAATACGTTGTGTTGTCTTACTGGTTGATGTCACCATTAAAGAAGAAACTATAAACTAAGAAGTAACAGCAGAAAAAAAAAATGAAAACTTATCCTGACTGTATTACTAGAATGGATTTATCAAGATCTTAAGTAAACAAGCTGCCTATATTTGAGTGAACTTTTCAGCAAGTACACATTAGAAACAGGCTTTTTAAACTTCTCTGACTCACTGTATTAGAAAACAGTTCTTTCTGAGAAGAGTAAATGTATTTACTACTTTAATTTGTAATTAGATAAGCTAAGAGCTATTTGTCTCTCTTTATTCTTCAAATACCATTTGGCTGACTCTAGGGAAAAAAAAAGATAGGTAACTTTCAGATTAGCTATGGATTACTGGCAAACAAATGAGGTTGCAATAGTGGTGACTTGTCTTGCCTGCTGTATTTCTTTTTTTTCCTTTCTTTTCTTTTCTTTTCTTTTTTTTTTTTTTGTACTGGGGTTGAACCCGGGGCCTCGCGCTTGCATGCTCTGCAAGTGCTGGACCACTGAGCTGCACCCCCAGCCCATTCTTTTTACTTTTTTGAGACAGGGTCTCACTAAATTACACAGACTGCCTCTGGTCTCGAACTTGCAATCCACCTGCCTCCGCCTCCCTAGCCGCTGGGATTACAGGTTTACACCACCATGCCCGGCTTGCCTGCTGCATTTCTATAACTGAAGATTTTCTAAGTCAACTCTTTGTGTGTTTTTGGTCATTGGTCTAGAATTTTTTTCTATTTTATTTCCAATTAATTTTATGATGTTCCCTAGAGACATTTTTTTTTGACTAAGCCTTTTTTTTAAATAAAAAGAATAACTAAGTGAACTTTTAAGTACTGAGAAAGATTGGCAGCAAGTCTTTTCTATTGTCATTTTGTTGTTTTTGTTAGGTGCCATTGAGTCAGTCTCACCCATTGTGACTCTCATAGGATTTTCAATGGTTGATTATTTCTAGATTGCTTTTGGACTGGATTGCCACATCCTTCTCCCATTTTTGTGGTGCTGGGGATAGAATTCATGTCCTAAGAGAATGCAGAGCAGCACTCTACCAACTGAGCTAAACTCTAGCCACATTCTCATTTTAGCCTATATTTTAGTGTATATTTAAAGTTTTTTCAAGCATCTATTATATTTTACCATCTCTAATTTTGTGCTATGGGAATATAACTTTAAAGATTTTAAATCTGTCCCCCACCCCTTCCTGTCCTACTTTCTTTTTTGCTTTCTTTATCTCTATCTTTTCCCCTCTTTTTATTTCTTCCTCTGTTCTTTTATTTATACATTATCTCAGTCATTTAGGGACAAATAGAGAATATGCAAAAATATTTTTCATAATATTAGAATTTTTGGAAAAAATGGAGAGAATTTTTCAAAGAGGTCATTATGTTAAATTCTTACTTTATATGTTTTCTGGAAGTGGTAATGAGTGCCAGTATCCAATTGTGCACCATTTCAACACTTAGAGGAAGTTTTCTTTCCTATTTACTTCTAAAATATTAAAATATAGAAGTTGTAATTGTTTCAGACAAAAAGTGTCATTAGAAGCTCTTAAAAATAGTATGGCTCCCTCTTCTCAGTGCCCACATGAATAGACTGCCCCTAGTGATGTTGTTGTGGTCAGAGTCTCACAGTTCTAATTTGCAGAATCACTTGGGGCAGTGTTCAATTCTGACAATGATAGCTGTGACATATAGCCAATAGCTGGAGAGCTCTTTGGCCTGAAATGTAGACCATTCAAGTATTTTTCTGGAATAGACTTAATATACTGTAATTTTCTTACTCTAAGCCCAAATCTAGCCTTCAGCCATAGCATTGTGGCTTCTGATCCTGTCAGATCTCAGAAGCTAAGCAGGGTCTGGCCTGTTTAGTACCTGGATGGGAGACTGCCAGGGAACACCAGATACTGTAGGCCTAGGAGGAGGACCCAGCAACCCACTCCCCAAAATCAATCTGCCATTGAAAACCCTATGAATAGCAGAGAAGCACTGACAATAGTGTTTTACCTGATGTACATAGGGTCACCGTGAGTCGGACACTGACTTGACAGCACCTAACATCAACAACAAGAAGCCAAAATCTAGGTAATAATCCTGCATACAATAGTAGCTTCTTAAAGGTTAGATATTTTAACTGTCTTTATTGTGAGAAAAGGTAAAGTTCTGAAGTAGGAAATAATATAGTACATGAATCATAGCTTAAATTAAGAAGAAAGTGATTTCTCTTTGATTGTTATTAAGAAATCATATACTTTCCCTGTAGGAAAGTAACATGAGAAGATTTTCCTGGTGCTTGGAAGCACATTAAACATCTGAGAGTAGAATAACAGATAACAACAAAATATTTTAGTCAAAAATTCCTGTCTTTCTTTATATACTTTCATCCAAGTGGAAATTTTACTGTAGAGAATGGATTTTTGTTATATATTTTCCTTGTTTAAATTCAAAACAGTATGAAGACACCAGGGCTGCAGTTTAGCTCAGTTAATAGAGAGCCACTCTGTACTTCACAAGACACTGGGTTCAATCATTAGCACTGCAAAAAAATGGGAGAAGGACATGGAAATCCACTTCTGAAGCAATCTCTAAACAATAAGCCATTGAAAACCCTGTGAATAGCAGGGAAACACTGAAACAGTGCTGTGCATGGCATAGTGCCAGGGAGTGTTTCATTCTGTTGTACATAGGATCTCTATGAGTCAGACCTGAATCAATGGCATCTGATAACAACAATATGAACAATATAAACAAAAATATGTTTAATAACAATATTAAACATCTTGATAAAACATTGTATAACACTTTGCTCAAAACAAAAGAAATCTTCCAGGGGCTATGTCAGCTGTGACTCAACCTTGTACAATATACTTTGAAAACACATCAGTGACCTATAATTTTTCTTTACATATATCAAACTATTCTGGAATCCATAGCACACATACATATATATTTCTGGAAAAATGAACAGCCCATAATTTACTCATGTTTGTGAGGCTCTGTAAGTTATTCTGTCACATTCCGGTGGCAAAGTTCATCATCATAAGTAGGACAATTGTTTGCAGTAACTTTAGTTACAGAGTGGGGATGAAGGATGAACTTTACTGAGAGCCAGAGAGCTCTTCAAATAAGTGAGGTGTTTAAACTACACAAAGTTCATAATTAGTCAACATCAGCAACAAAAAAAAGTTCTTTCAAATGAGTCAGTAAGGAACTTACTAACTCAGTAAGGAACTTCAAGATAAGTAAGATTGTCCAAGATTTTCCTTCACTTGGTCATACAATCAACACTCCTGGAAGCAGAAGTCAAAAAATCAAAAGACACATTGCATTGGGAAAAGCTGCAGCACTAGATGTTTTAAAGTATTGAAAAGAAAAGATGTAACATTGAAGACAAAGGTGTACCTGACTCATGCCATGGTATTTTCAGTCACATCATATGGTTGTGAAAGCTCAACATTGAATAAGGGAGACAGAAGGAGAATGGAAACTCTTGAGTTATAGTACTGGAGATGAATTTTGATTATACCATGGACTGCAAAATAACCAACAGATATGTCCTAGAAGTGCAACTAGAGTGCTTCTTTGAAGCAAGGATGACTAGACTTCATCGTACATATTTTGGACATGTAGTCAGGAGGGACCAATCCCTGGACATTATGTTTGGGAGAGTCACAGGTTAATGAAAAAAAAAAAAAAGGAAAATCTTCAACTAGATGGATTGACACAGTGCCTGCAACAATGGGCTTAAACATAAATAAGATCTTATTCCTGGTACATAATCCAATATGGTTTCATTATGTTGTACATAGGGTCACTGAGAGTCAGACTCAACTCAAAGATGCCTAAGAATGACAACAACAACATAACCATTTTAGATTACTTAGAGTGGCTTTAAGAGTATTGAAAGAGTTACTGATATTCTATATAGTGTTTTGAAGAAAAAAATTAAAAAGCAACATTAGCTATTTTTATATTAGCTGTATACTTGTTTATAGGCTGATGTTATGTAAGCAAATTTACAGTATAGAGTCTATAGTGAGTTTTTAATCATCTTATATTTTTAAAAATCTATATTTCCTTCTTTGAAAAGGGATTTGATTGATCCAGCCATAATTTTTTTAAAAAATTTACAAACATGCGGAACGATTGTTTGTAACATTTGAATATTGTCATTAAATGTAAAGTTGCTTTAATTATCTATTGTTGTTGTTGTTGTTAGGTGCCGTCGAGTCGGTATCCGACTCATAGCGACCCTCATAGGGTTTTCAATGGCTGAGTGCTTCGGGATTTCCTTGGGAGTAGATTGCCAGGTCCTTCTCCCATTTTTGCGGTGCTGGGAATTGAACTCAGGGCCTCAGAGACTGCAGCGCAGTGCTCTACCCACTGAGCTAAATCCCAGCCCTTAATTATCTATAGATATCTATAAATGAAATCAACCTGCACAGCTACAGAAAATCCAAGTTTTTGATAAGTGAGTTTCTGTTATACTATTTTCTGTATGTGTTATGTTTGAAATAACTTAAATGAAAAATTAAAGCTTGAAACCTTGAAGATGTAGACAGTGAAAATATAAATAAGAGAAAATGTTAGTATGAGAAAATCTGGGAAAAGGGTTGCAAATAGTCTAAAAGATTTTTAGAGACTAGAAAGAAAGAACAGTATAGAAATGTCTTTTGGTAATGGATAGGCAAAAATAAATATAGACTACATGTATCTTAAATCATTTCACAATATAGCAATCTTTAATACAAAATTATTGAGAAAAAATCATTTTAATTCATATCCTATTTCATAACATAAAACAAATTGGATATAAGAGGAAATGAAAGGAAAAAAATCCACACAAACTTCCTAGTAAGAAAATCAGAAGGTTAAAACAGGCTATAATCTGAACATTAATGGGGAAAAAAAGTTATTGCGAGGATATATTCATCTTCTTTGCTGACTACATACATTTAAATTTCTAAATAGAATTCCACTTTAGTCCATTCAGAAACACATTTCTTGCTGTTTTACCTCCCATAGATACTATTTTATACTGAAAGTGGTCCTTAGTAGACTATGAATAATTGAAAAGAAAAGATAAGGCATACAATATAAAAGAAAAGCAGGCCAGTGTTCGCAAATATATTTTTATACATTGCTGAATAAGAAGCACTTGAATGCACTTGTGATGGTTCATTTATATTAATATCTTAGAGGAAGAATTGTATATTTTTATAGCCTTGAAACCTAAACCTTCTCTTCAAGCACAGTGTTACCCAGAAGCATAAACAAATAAAAAGTATAAAAGCAGAGCAAGGATAATGAAAAGACACACTGTAGACAAGTAGAATAGAAGATTCTGCCCATTTAAACACAAGAATATCCTATGGATAGTAGCAAGAAGACAACTTTTTTTATCAATGCCATTATGATTGGTCAAACATTTCATATTAAATTATTATATATTTCAATGTTTATAAACTCAGAGAAAAAAAAATATTTATTCTGGACTTATCACAAGAATAACAGATAAAATAGACATTGAGAAATGAAATATTTTACAGATAAGAAGTAAATACTATGTGTAATAGACAAAACGTCGCTGTCCATCCCAAAGTTCATATGTTAAAATCCAATCCCAAGTGTGATAATATTTGAAAATGAAGACTTTTAGGTCATGAGAATAGAACCCTCATGAATGATATTAGTGCACTTATATGAAGAGGCCAGTAAGTTATCTCATTCATTTCCAACATGTAAGGACATAATGAGAAATCATTAGTCAAAAACTCAGAAGAGCTACCTCCCCAGAACAGAACCAAAATGTTACCCTGATCTCAGACTTCCAGTCTTCAACACTGTGAGAAACACATTCTGTTGTTTATAAAACACCAAGTCTATGGTATTTTGTCATAGTAGCCAAAGCCTGGGAGAAGGACCTGGCAATCCACTCCCAAGGCAATCCCGAAACAGTCAGCCATTGAAAACCCTGTGAGGGTCGCTATGAGTCAGATACCAACTCAATGGCACCTAAAGACAACAACAACAGCCAGAGCCTACATGTCCAGTGTAGAGTTTAGTTCAGTTGGTAGAGTGCTGCTCTGCATTTCCTGAGGACTCAGGGTTGATCCATAGACCCATAAAAGTGGGAAAAGGATGTGCCAGTCCACTCATGAAACAATTCTGAAAAATAATTATCCATCAAAAACCCTATGAGGTGTGCTATGAGTCAAGTAGTACTCAATGGCACCTAATAGCAAACAACAACAAGCCTGGTTGTATAATACATGCAGAAAATCAACCCACATGTTCAAACATCAACCATCAGAGCAAATACATTAAAGACATGATTTTTCTACTCTGACCAAATGGTCACATTGAAGAATTTTCTTTAGAAATTACATAATGCCTGGACATAAATGTATGTTGTAAAGCATTAAATCACACATTTTTGTCAATAAGTTCATTGACATTTGTAAATAATTTTAAATAATATAACCAAAATGTAACTTGATATTCTCTATAAACTATTTGTCCTCACTTAACTTTTGGTGTATACTTTAGGTTCATAATTTTTAAAATTTATATTTAGTATGTGTATTACTTCTCTCAAGATTAAACCTAGCAACTAAAGGATGTCTATCTACCTACCTATCTTGCTATATAAATATACCATTTCTTTGGAGTCTCTCCAAAGTAAAAATGAGATTAGCATTTGGTAAGAAATTGCATCAGTAGTTCATTAGGTGCTGGATTCATTTTAAAAAACCTACATATATGTATGCACACATACACACATATACTTACATACATATCTATATATAAAAATTGTATATATATGTGTATATGTGTATGTATATATACATACATACATATATATATATATATATATATATATATATATTTAGTAATTTCTAGAGAAAAAATTTTGTGGTTTGTTTCAGAAGCTGTGAGCAGTGGGGATACATACAAACCAGTGGGAGGGAAAGAAAGGACACGCTAGGTTAATAGGGAGGTAAATATGAACAATGTACAATGATATACATGCATAAAATGTCATGATGAAGCTCATTACTTTGTAAGCTAACTAACATATTACTAAAAATCATATGTATAATATGGAGAAGCCAATTTTTCACAAGGAAAATATTAACAGTATCAAGATATATTTTCTTCAAGTTATTTATTTTTTGCAAATAAATTTAACCATTACAAACAATACTATCATGCTCAAATGAATAACCTTTTTATATTCTTACCATCAAAAATAATACATACATATCTACGAGAACTTTTAATATATAAATTCTAGAAAAGACATTGCAATTCCAAACTAGTCCAGCAAAGATCTTATCAAAGGAAACAAAGAAACCCAATTATGTTTCCAGAAACACTAACTGTTTGCCTAAATTACAGTCATCATGAAAACCAGCTGCAGTGATACTCCTTAGATTTGGGCTGGAGGCAACTCAAATCTTAGAACTACTTTTGGGAAAGGGACTAGAACAATGAAATGAGATAACTAATTATTGAATTAAGCTTATTGTGGCTTGGGGAAAATTGTCATTTGGAAAGAGGGTATCTCCCACTAAAAGCCTGTGCTATCTCAGTTTTAAAGGGATCATATTCATAAATCTTTTTTGTAATTTCTTGTTTAATTTAATAAAGTTGCTTGTAAACTTCATTATATTGTCCTGTTTTTATTGAGACTGAGTTATGCATCATTTTCACTCTTTGACCCTATGTACTGTTTTCATATAAGGGTCCACAGGGGTCTGAAAACTTTGCTATGCATCAAATTTACTAAAGAAGTTTGTAAAAAATCCAATCTCAATGGTTATCCAAAAGGATGTGTCTGATGTAACAGCTCTCTAGGGAATCCTGGGATAGCTATTTGAAAATTAATAAACAATAGTAACAAAAGCACAACCACTCCACTGAGTATGCTAGATAACCCACTGATCCTTCTTTGAAGTATCCATCATGGTTTTCTCAGTAGTATATTTTATCTTTTATAAAAGCAATATGCATAGTAATATGTTTTTAAAAGTCAGATGGCAAATAAGAGGCATTGTAACTAATTTATAATTTTGGTACCCTAATTTCTGCACATGGAATTCCATCTCCATCCCCCCAAAAAACTCCAACTTTAACTCTGCTGCTCTCCTCTCAGATTTTTTGATGGTTTCCTCTATCAACAAAATAGTGTGTCTTTACCAATTTTTCTTATAATCTCCTTTGAAAGTCATTTATAAACATGTAGGGGCACATTGGGAAGACAAAGGGAGAAACCCCAAAATGGGAAAAATTGGATTTGAGGAATTAATAGAAAAGATGAAACAATGGGAATAATAGCAATGTACCAGACAAGCAAAAGCCTGCCAAGAAAGGGATTATAAATATGTAAATATGATTGACTGGAAATGGTGAACTGGGATAGGACATTTTCCTTGCATTCCCATTGGACACTTTTCCAGAATTGTGATTGGTCAAAAACAAAAGACCATGATTCGACCAATTTTCAAGCTCCTCCACACATCTCAACCTCCTATTGGACCATTAAGAACAAAAGACTCCCACCTGATTGGCTTAGCCCAGTCAGGGAGAGCTATAAAAGGAGCCCCTCTGAGGCAATCAGAATGCCTCCCCTGACAATGACAACTCTCTCGATGATAATGATGACTACACCACGGATGACCACGAGACAGACCAATGAGACCATTGAGAATAGGACTCAGACAACATATGCCAGGAGCTTCAAGCAAACTGAGGACAGTCCCTTGGCCCAGTGCCTTGGGACAGAAGCTGAGAAAGTCTCTGGTCCCAGTGCTGGAGGAAGAAGAACCACTGCTTCCCCTGAGGTGGTGATAAGAGCTGTAGCCTTGAGCTTTTAGTTTGAGTTGTATAACACTTTGGGTTCCTCTCTGCCCTAGTCAGGGTGGAAGGACAATAAAGAGCTGCTGCAATTGTGGTCCTTGCAAAAGAGGTTAAGCATTGTAGGATTTTCCTTTCTCCCCTCGCCCTTCTGCCCTCTCACTGTGTTACTCAGGGCTGCTTGACCCTGTGCCCCTCCCACGAGTGTCCCAACAACTTAGTGTAATATTATCTGTAGTGCTGGACCATGCATCCTGGCCATGGCATCCAGGCTGGCCCTGCGAAGCGCAGACCCATGACCCACATAAACATATTCATAGGATTGAAAAGTGTGTAGCACACTCAAACCCCTTAAGTTTCTCAGACTCAATAAGAATATATTATTAATTTATTTCTGTATATCACAATATTAACTCAATAATTTAGACCTGGAAATGAAATATTTATGCACTATTAGATTTCTTTTATTTATCTATGTTGATGGGGATTTGAAAATCTAAGTTGGTTTTCATTATTTTATTTGCTTTTAAGATCATGACTTCCTAAACAGAGGCACCAAGAATTGCAACAGACAGTCTTAGCAAATGGCCTTGGAGGACCTTCCCAAAATACTCTTCTTTCTTAAGTTACTACAAGCAGTTATAAGATTTTGTGCATGATTCATTACTAAAGTTTGAATGAAGTGGAACAGCTCCAACAGTTTATAGATACTATGCATTCCATTTATCTGTGTTAACTGGATGAATCTTTTGTGTCTGGATAGTACATAATTAACACGTCACTATAAAACTGTTCACTATTTGGAAGAATAAATTCACATTACATTAAATAAGGATCATCACCAATTTAATGGTCTGTATGTTGCATTTTAATAGCCTTATAAGTAACCAGAAAATTAAATAGGTCTTCTATGTAATATGTGTTTTCACATTTGAGTGTACTCCTGGCATGAGATAACTGGGGTTGCTGCAACTGATCAGGTCCCATTAATGTGAGATTGCTTGTGAAGTAGGACATTTTCTAATATCTCATGTGGAAATGTTATGCAAATCCTTTGTAAATGTGAAATCCTCAAGAGCAAAGCTACATTAACTGTCCCTATTGCAAAGGTATGCTCAATAATTTACAACCCATCACTGGCTGGATTGGAAATAAATTGTTCCTCTGCAATTCCAAAATGCAGTAGAAATGTAAACAGCACCATCTTCTGGATTATATGAAGTCATAATTGTTTCATAGCTGCTATTTATAGGATTTTTAAAACAAACATCTAACACATATTAAATGTTACGTGTGTTGACATTTCTAGTCTTTGCTGTTAATTTAAAATGAGATATAATTTATTACTCAATAATGTGTGATAAAATATAAGCATTTTTGTATATATTAATTTAAATGTAACATTTAATATAAGACCCAATTCTCTACAGCACATAAGAATAATTTCTGGCAAATTTATATAGAAGAGCTAATTTGGAGCTGGATGCAATGGCACATGCCTATTATTCCAGGAACATGTGAGGCAAAGGCAGGAAGATTGTGAGTTTGGGGCGAGAGGAGCCTGTGTAATTTTGCCAGATCCTGACTCAAAATAAAAAATAGAAAAAATGGACTGGGGTGCAGCTCAGTGACAGAGTACTTTCCAAATATTTACAAGGTCCTGTTTTCAATCCCCAAGACCTACTCCCTACAAAAAAAAAAAAAAAAAAAAAAAAGCTAATTTGGGAAAAAAAATCGTAACTTGAACATTTCTAAGAGAAGCTAAAACAGAAAATAGATGTAACATCCATATTAACAAAGTGCTTGTTGTAAAATAAAAGCTTAAATAATCACCTGAGATGTTATTAGCTAAAACAACTTATTTAAACATTTCTTTATCTCACTGATAATCGGTTTTAACTAAAATGTTCAAAATTAGAATTTCTTCCTAATATCATACTTTTCACTAAAATATGATCTTGTTGTTGTTGTTGCTAGGTGTTGTCCAGTCGTGTAGGACTCATAGTGACCCTCATAGGGTTTTCAATGGCTGATTGCTTCGGGATTGGCTTGGGAGTGAATTGGCACATCTTTCTTCATTTTTGTGGTACTGGTAATTGAACTCAGGACCTCAGAGACTGCAGAGTAGCCCTGAACCCACTGAACTAAATCCCAGCCCAAAAAATGATCTTAGCATTTTAATTTTATAATTTGTCAATACAAGAAATAAATTTGAGATAGTTTCATTTCGTAGCTCACGGAGTGTGAAAAGTTGGGGACATTAAGAGGGAAAACAAAGATATGACGATTAAAAGGACAACTTCAGAATATATTCAATGAAACATTATATGTTTCTGCACTCTGTCATTTATACAATTACTCTCAGACCTTCTTTCTTCTATGGTTGGGCCCTCTACTTCCACATCATTACTCTTCTCCTATCATATTTATTTGTTTTAAAGTTGAGAAAGGTGTGCATCAGGGCTGTATCCTTTCACCATCTCTTCAATTTCTGTGGTGAGCAAATAATTCAAGAGGCTGGACTTCATGGAGAAGAACAAGGATTGGAGGAAGACTCATTCACAACCTGGCATTATGCAGATGACACAACTCTGCTTGCTGAAAGTGAAGAGGATTTGAAACATTTACTAATGAAGATCAGAGAACATAGCCTTCAGAATGGATTGCAACTCAACATCATCAAAACAAAAATCCTTACATCAGTATGCAACTTTACAATAAATGGAGAAAAGATTGAAGTTGTCCATGATTTTGCTTTAGTTGGCTCTATAATCAAGACCATGGAAGCAGCAATCAAGAAGTCAAAAGACACGCTTTGGGAAAAGCTGTGGCAAAAGATCTCTTCAAAGTACTGAAAAGTAAAGATGTTACATGAAGAAGAAAGTGTGTCTGACTCATGCCATGGTATTTTCAGTCATACACCATGGTTGTGAAAGCTGGACATTGAACAAGGGAGACAGAAGAAGAATTGATGATTTTGAATTATGGTGCTGTAGATCAATATTGACTATACTATGGACTGCCAAAAGAACCAATAAATCTGCCCTAGAAGGGGAGAAACCAGAGTGCTCCTTGGAAGCAAGGATGGCTAGACTATGTCTTATGTATTTTGGACATGTAATCAGGAAAGACCAATCCCTGAAGGACATGATGTTTTGGAGAGTGGCAGGTCAACAAAAAAAAAGAAAACCCTTAACTTAGATTGATTGACACAGTGGCTGCAGCAATGGATTTAAACTTAAATAATTTCTTGAGTGTGGCACAGAATCAAAGAGTGCTTCATTCTACTGTACATAAGATCACTGTAAGTGGGACCAGACTCCATGGTATCTACCAGCAACAACAGTATCATATTGTCTTCTTATTCTACATAGTCCTTGCCTTTAAGTACTAATTAATGCTGCCAATATTATGAGTTCCAGCATAGTTCTCAATTAAAAGAGTAAACCCTAGATCATCCCAACCTCAAACTTTTCTTCTGCTTTGCATGGGCTTATCAGTGCAGGCCAGTAATTGAAAAACCATAAAATTCCTAATAGAATTGTAAAATAACCTTATGTTGTTGTTGTTAGGTGCCGTTGAGTCTGTATCTGACTCATAGCGACCCTCATAGGGTTTTCAATGGCTTACTGTTTTGGGATTGCCTTGGGAGTGGATTGCCAGGTCCTTCTCCCATTTTTGCGGTGTTGGGAATTGAACTCAGGTCCTCAGAGACTGCAGCGCAGCGCTCTACCAACTGAGCTAAATCCCAGCCCCAAAAGAACCCTATACATCATTTTAAATCTCCCTCCAACTTTCCAACAATTTTCAATTTCTCTTCTGTTTGTGTCTGTAAAAAATTTGAAACCATTCCATTGAATCTAAAGTCCTGCCTGCTTCTTACTTCTCTTTCAGCAAGAAATTATTTCAGCAAGAATTTATTATGTAAAAAATATAAAAGCACAGGGTGTAAAATCTCTCAAGTCTCTCAATATATTGTAGTATCAATTATAATTTATATACACCAGCACCCATTATTTCATTCTATCTTCTTCTTAGGATGGAAGAGTTGCCTCCAGTTCTCTTGGCAAAATCCTTTTCCTTTTCCATGGATATTATTTTTTCTCTCTTCTTCAAGCACTTCTCTTTATATTCAGATTTCCTCTCCTCTTCTCTTCTCTTCTCCTCTCCTCTCCTCTCCTCTCCTCTCCTCTCCTCTCTCTCTCTCTCTCTCTCTCTCTCTCTCTCTCCCACTTTCTGACACAATCCCTCTTCTTTATACCCCACACAAATTTCCAATATTTAAATATTTTAAGTTTCTTCTATTATAATAAATCAATAAAATTATATTTACCACATATCTTTCCACTGACCTGTATTGTCAAGTTTCTTAGGAAAAAAAAAAAAAAGAAGTCTAACCTTCTTATTTTTAATTCCTCCCTGTTCTGTGATGTGCTGGTAAAGACTAATAATTGACTCTCTGAGTGTATTTGCAATGTGAGTGTTGGTTAAATTTTCACTTATATTAGCAAGTAAAAATAAAGTGAAATAACAAATGTAACTTTGATATTTGGCCACTAAGCAATCATACAAGTCATGTCTCTGATGAATCCAAAGAGTGTTAGAGCACTATTCTAACTTTTATTCTGCTTTCTGTTTTTTTCCTTTTTTCTTTTTATTTTTTCTTTACTTTTTTTTTCTTTTGGTCAGGGGGGAGGTGGAACTCAGGATCTCATGGATGCTTTAGAGCATCTTTATCTTGAGCCAATGTCTTGTGAAGTTACACAGGCTGCCTCTAGCCTTCAACTTGTGAACCTCCAGCCTTCACATCCCAAGGTGCTGGGATTATAGGCTTGCACCACTGTGCACCCTATGTCTTCTGTCTTTTATAATGTATTCTATGCAGATATAGAAAACTTTCAAATTTAAGAAGTTATCAACATCTTCTCATTCATAATGTTAAGTCTGGAGATTCATCAAAACAATAAGTTGTGCTCTGATTCATACTTTCTCCTGTTCCATATTTATATGAATTAAATATGTTCACTGCTATGATTTAGATATGGTTTGTTTCTACCAAAGCTCACTTTGAGGCTTCATCCAAATTATTCGTGTGCAAATACAGTGACATCTTTAAGAATTCATTTAAACTTTAAGAGAGACCAATGCTCATTTTCCTTTTATTTTTATTTTTTTACAAGATTTTCTTTAAATGACATGTGGATTTTATACATATATATGTACACATGGGCTGGGATTTAGCTCAGTGGGTAGAGCGCTGCACTGCAGTCTCTGAGGCCCCGAGTTCAATTCCCAGCACCGTAAAAATAGGAGAAGGACCTGGCAATCCACTCCCAAGGCAATCCCGAAGCACTCAGCCATTGAAAACCCTATGAGGGTCGCTATGAGTCGGATACTGACTCGACGGCACCTAACAACAACAACAATATATACACATATATATGTATATATATGTGTGTGTGTGTGTGTGTGTATATATATATATATATATATCTGATATATATATCTGATATATATATATATCTGATATATATATATAAACTGATAATAGTTGTGTGTGTGTGTATATATATATATATATCTGATATATATATATACTGATAATAGTTTCTTTGCTAAGAATTAAAAATGTGACTTCCGAGTGGATATAACTAATCTTGTTTTGATTTGTTGATATTTTGGGCAAAAGCAATTTAGTTTCAATTAAAAAATATGCTCTGTTTTTCTGAAAAAGTAAAGGAATACTTAATGAGAAATGCAATTTATATTACTGAAATGAGTGAACTGTTTTTGAAATACATGAGTATAAGGATTTTACATATTTCTGTGTGTTTAGGTATCTTTTTGCTTATAAACTATGTGCAGTGATGTTTGTTTGATTAATATATGTATTAGTAATTTGTAGATTTTAAATTATTGCTTGTTACGCCAAATATATTTTAGTTATATATTTGGAAAAAAAGCAAAAAAATGCTAAGGAATAGAAAACATGGAATATACTGAAAATGTAAGTAGAGAGCATTTTTCACTTTAATTATCTCACGGTTTCTACTAACTGAAAAAAGATAAATAGATTTATTACAATTTGATAAATATACATATAATATATCTAGGGTTATTACTAAAGCAAATGAAATCAATGGTCAACTTTATATATTTTTGTGTTCAGGACTTTTGAAATTTAGATTGTCTCTCCAGAGTTTACCTCAAAACAAAGCATATTGTACAAATGATTATCAGTATTTATATGACACAATTTTTATATAAAATTATGTCATGATTATTTTTTTCTTAGTGTCTCATATAACGGCAAATTAGATTTAATGATAAGTGGGATATAATTAAAATGGAAAGAAGTGACTGTTGATAAGGGTTTTTGTTCCTAAAATAATTATTTTCTTTTATTTTTAATGATTATTTCTCTTCTTTTGGATAGAAAATGGATAATGTTTAAATAATATTTATTATTACCATATCATATTCTTTTAACACAAGATCTTCTTGATAAGAAATGTAAGTAATTTTAATAAACTGATTTTTATTTACTGAGTGCATTTTCCCTGTTATGATATTGAGTTTGTCTTAATGATTGAAATCATAATTGTTTATATCCATTTCTACCTGCAGATAGCAGCAGAATACTATTAATGGAGACCAAGTGTCCTCTTTGCCATATTGTAAATGATATTTCCATGCATGATTCCTATATCCCTTATAATACTATTAGTTGATATTTTTGTAAATTTGTACAAATGGATCAATAACTCTACATCAATGACATTTAAATTGTGGTTCCTAAAGGAACAACATCAATCTCATCTGAGACCTTCATAGAAATGCAAATTCTCAAATTTTTTCTTAGTTCTACTGATAAAGGAGACCAAACCTCTGTTTTTAAAAGTCCTTCAAGTAGTTCTAAAGCAAATTAAAATTTGAGATGCATTGTGGTAAACTAGTGCTCTGCAGAGCAACATTTTGTGATATTGGAAATATTCTCTATTTCCTTGCCCAGTGCTCTAGAAAGTGGCCCCATGTACATGCTGAGTAATTGAAATGTACCTATACTATAGTCAACTATAGTCATTAGACAATATCTGCTTTATATTATGTAATTCAAATTCACTAAATTAAAAAGCCACATATGACCAGTGATTATTATTTAGTCTAATATAAATCCAAGAGAATGCACACTTTCAGATAATTAGGATCAGAGAAGGTTAGATTCTAAAAGAAATATAAGCTTATTATCTCTTTCAACTACTACTGAAATCTTTGCAGCTATAATTTGTGATAAGATAAAACCTATCACATTTTATAATTACATAGAATGATTGTAATAATAAATTGAATTAACAAACCAAATTTAATGAAGTGAAGTTCATTTAATACATTGTACATTTTGCTAAGAATGTCATGGCTGGATGTAGACCCTTATCTTACACTATAAACAAAAATCAGCTAAAGGAAAACTGAAGCCTTAAATTTAATACTTGAGATTATAAAACTTCTGGAAGAAAACATAGGCTTACAACTTCATTGCCAAGAATAAAACAAACAAGCAACAAAAAAATCCCAAAGCATAAAAAAATAAGCAAGAGGAATTCCATCAAACTAAAGAGCTTTCATACAATCAATGAAACAACCAACATAATGAAAAAGCAGCCTACATAATTGGAGAAAATATTTGTAAGCTATACATCTGAGGAGTCAGTATCCAAATTACTCATGGCTTTCCTACATTCATAGCAAAGAAAGCAAGAAAGTTTTAAAATAATAACCCAATTTTAAACTTGGCAAAAGACTTAAACATTTCTCAAAAGAAAACATAAATCACCAAAAGTTATTGATGCTCAGTGTCTCTAATCATTAGGAAAATGCAATTCAAAATCACAATCAGATATTAGTTTGCAGGTGTTAGAATTATTAAAAAGAGAAAGACAACTAGATTTGATGATGATTTGGAGAAATTGAAACCACTGTGCCCTATTGGTAGAAACAGAAATTAGTTCAGTGGATATGGAAAAAAAATACATTCTCCATAAAATAAAATACAAAGCTAGTTTATGATACAACAGTGTCACTTCTAGGTACGTATCCAAAAAAGTTAAAATCATGAATTTGAAGAGTTTTCTGTACTCCCATGTTCATTACACCATCATTCACAATAGCCAAGATGTGGAATCTATCCACCATTATTCCATTTAGTTTTCATTATTAGATAAAAACTAATAATATTTTTGGTGTTTACATGTTAAGGAAAATTACTAAAGTTTTTTTTAAGGAAATACTTCCATGTGTGATAGCATGGATGAATCTGGATGATATTATGCTAAGTGAAATAAGCCAGTCATCTTGTTGTTGTTCCTCTTAGTTGCCCTAGAGTTGAGTCCTGGCAATCCAATCCAGAAACAATCCACCATTGTAAACCTTATAAATGGCAGAGAAGCCACTCACAGAAAGACAAATGCTGTATTGTTTCACTTACAAGAAATATATAAAATAGGAAAATGCATACAAAGGGTGGAATGTTGGTTTCCAGAGGCTGGAGGGGGAGGGTTGGGGAGCTTCTCTTCAATGGGTAAATCAGTTCAATTATGCAAGATGAATAAGTTCTAGAGATTTATTTTACACCATTGTGCTTATGATTTAAAATACTGTGATGTTTACTTATAAGTTTACTAAGAGAATACATCTCACATTAAGTCTTCTTAAAATACTAGCACACATTTGTAATTCCCAGGGAACCAGGAAGCAGAGGCAGGAGGAATCCAGACCAGAGGCAGCCTGTACAACTTAGGTTGATCCTGACTCAAAAAAAAAAAAAAAAAACCAACAAACAAAACCCCCCAAAAAAACCAAAACCAAACCAAACCAAACCAAAACAGAAAAATGGGCTTGTAGTGCAGTTCAGCAGTAGAATATTACAAAGTATATGTGAGGTTCTGGGCCAAAATCCCAAGTAATGCAAAGAAAAAGAAAACTAGAAAACAAAATGAGTTTCAATAGGCTGAAGACAGAAGCATTCAAGAGATTTGTAGTGTCAGAGACACTCCCTTTGAAGCTCTGAAAACGCAAACTACTTCACTATAAATTGGATTGCATGGCAGGATGTGGAATTTGCCTTCTATGAGCTTAAGACTTCAGTCTTATAATTGAAAAAAAACAAATATTGTCTTCAGTTAGGGAGTTTAAAGAGGATCACAAGCATCAAGTTAAATTACCATACCATTTAGTCTGAATTCAGTTTGGTGAGACCCTGAACAGAGACACTATTAATTCATGCACAGACTATTGACCATGGATTTAAGAGATGATAATTTGAGTTGCTTTTAGCCACTGAGTTTGTGGTAGTTTGTTATAATATAATAATAATAATAATAATAATAATAATAATAATGAACATAAACACTTAGAATACTGGATGAACCTCTGGTGAAATTATTTGCATGAGTAAGAGAAGGGTAGAATTCTCCAGTCCCTTCTCTGATGAAATTCTTTTTTTTTTTTTATTAGAAATTTTTAATGTACATCATAATGTGATTCATTTTGACATGCTTTTCGTTGTGACAATTTTCATATATGCAATTTGATAAGCATTATTCATATAGGTTACCCCTTACCCTCCTCTATGTTTCCCCCCTCCCCCCTTCCTATCTAAGTTTCCCATCCAAGTCTTCTCTATCTTTTA
>VMDO01030629.1:0-14058 GCA_007922755.1 Pedetes capensis
CTATTTAATAGTCTGCTACCAATCTAGATTTCTTTTCTTTGTGGTCAATCTACACTATTTTGGGGAGTGCATTTAATATATTCTGTCTTTAATATTTTGTAGGTTCTCTTCAATGTGCTTCTGCATGAGTATTTTTATTTATTGTGCTTGGAACTTACTGCACTTTCTGTATCTGTTTGTTTACATTTTCCATCACTCCTGGAAAATACACATCCTGGTGAAATACCAGAAAGAATGAATAGAGAAAGTACAAAAAAAAGGTAAATTGGTGATTGAGCTGTAGTTCATTCATTTTCATTGTGGAATAATATTTTATTTTATAAATATATGTTGTTCTGTTAGTTATAAGTTTTTTTTAATTCAAGACATGATTTTATTTACCAACCAAAACTTTTCAGTCTATATTTTTTTTGTGTGTGGTACTAGGGGGCTGAATCTAGGGCCTCACAATACTTTGCAAGTAGTCTGTCACTGAGCTGCATCCCCATCCCTCCTTATATGTATTTATTATTTTAAATTGAGACAGAGTCTTGCTAAGTTATGCAGGCTGCCTCTGGCCTTGAATGCGATCCTCCTGCCTCTGTCTGTCAAGTCACTGGATTACAAGTGTGGACCACCACACCTGGCTTCAGTTTATTTCTAATGGCCTCTTATTTGCAATGGCTTTCTTTTTATTTTCCTTTCCTTTTTTTTAAATGTCTGTATGAGTAGTTTGGGGAGTCTTAATGTACGCTGGTTGCTTCTGCTGACCTTCTCATTGCCTATTCTCTTTTCTTTGGTGTTTTTTTTTTCTCCTGTGTTGGGGATGGAATCCAAGACCTCAAGCATGCTAAGCATGTGTTCAGCCATTAAGTCACAACCCCCAACCCCCTTTGATGCCATTTGATAGTGAGTTGTCACTTGATACTAATGTGTGAGAACACTGTATAAATACAGGAACATTACTCCACAGAGGATTTTGTTTTATTTTAAATTAACATATAAATTGTGTATATTAATTGGGTTCACTATAATATCTCAATACCATAAAGGATTTGCTTCTGTTTCTGCTAATGTCCAATAGCTACCACCAAACTGGATTCACTTTAACTCCTCCTCTAAAGTTCTAGCCTAGTTCTGAGTCATGTGTTTTGTTTCTCTCTAGCTTGGTTCTGGATCAGAGCTCATAGTATCTATATAGACAGCACTACTATAGTGTTCCATGACCACAAATGTCCCTTTCCCAGTTTTCTTGCACTCTCCTTCAGCTCATACCCAAAATCTCTTTTTGGGTTAGAGGGCTTCTCTATCTATCTCCTTTAATCCCAGTAATGTGTGTTTCATCCCAAATTTAAATATTCAGCAATCCCTGGAGCATAATGACACTTTGCATAATGCCAGAAGCATTGAATTTATTTTTAAATCAAAATGATACATACCACAGCAAAGCAAATAAACTGATAAGCTATGATGATAATACTTCCCACTCCATACCTCTCCACCACAGTACCACAAAAATCAGGATGGTAACCTCTGGATCTATATCTATATCTGTATCTACATAATTTCTTATCTACAAAGATCTGGGTTTAGTTTGCTTATTTTGCTCTTTCTCTTTTCTACTCTGAATTTTTCATATACATATTATTGGGCTTACTTCTTCTATTAACTACATTTGTATCTTTTATCAATACATTAAACCTCTTATTCTACTAATTTCCATTGTGTCTCTTGACTATTTCTGTACTTTGAAGATATTAGCACAGTGACCCTTTCTTCCTTGTTTCCCACCACTCGCCATTCATGTCCTAGCTAATTTCAATATCATACTTACCTTTATATTCCAAATTGTTGACAACTAAATTGTTGACAATTTAAATTGTTTACAACTAACATGAATATTTCAGTATTTTTTCAGATTGGATAATTATAAAATATCAAAATCGACCAATGGTATTTTCACATTAGGACAAGGGAAATACTTCCAGTGCAACTTAAGTTCTACAATGAGAAATACAATTCCTTAACTTGCACTAAATTCTGTGTTCCTTGGGCCACATGGGGAGGAACTGTCCTAGCATCAAGCTTACATGTTGCTGTTAGGTGCCTTCAATTCGGTATCCGAATCATAGCGACCCTACATAAAACAGGTGAAACACTATTGTCAGTGCTTCTCTGCTGTTCATAGCGTTTTCAATGGCTGAGTATTTTTTGTGAGTAGGCTGCCAGGTTCTTCTCCCAAGCCTATAGCACCTGGTGTTCCCAGGCAGTCTCCCATCCAGGTACTAACCAGGCCTGACTCTGCTTAGCTTCCAAGATCTGATGGATGGGAAGCCACAGGGCTATGGCTGCAGGCTCAAACTTACATAGGCACTGTTTTCTTAACATTTTCAAGTGATGAACATCATAATACACGTTAGAGGGTTTCACAGTTAGAAAAACGTTTAGGAAGTCATAGCCTATTTTTTTCCCTAGACATTCAAATGACCTTTCTTTCTTTCTCGAATGATTTTCCTTTATCGTCTCTTCCTTTTTTTTTTTTTTTTGAGCACACTATTATATGTTCCATATTATCAGTTTCTTTCTCCCTCTCCTACACCACCTGGAAACTATGTTCCTATATTCTGTTAGATCCAAACTGGATTTATGGTTCTCCAAGCCTGCCTAACTTGTGTTATCTTGAGATAAGGGAAGCACTCTCTTTGATGATGCATACAGTCTCTGAGTTCCCATGTATTTCTTTTTCTTAGTATGTCCCCCCTATTTTTTTTTGAGTACATCCTCAAGTAACTTCCTAAGAAAAGGTTGTTGTTGTTGTTAGGTGCTGTCGAGTCGGTATCTGATTCATAGCAACCCTCATAGGGTTTTCAGTGGCTAGCTGTTTCAGGATTGCCTTGGGAGTGGATTTCCAGGTCCTTCTCCCACTTTTGCGGTGCTGGGAATTGAACCTGGGACCTCAGAGACTGCAGTGCAGCGCTCTACCAACTGAGCTAAACCCCAGCCCTAAGAAAAGGTATGTAGGTATTGTTTTGCCCTCACGTTTGATTTATGTTTTTTCTCAATATAGAAATAGGTTATAACTTGAATGCCCTGCTCCATAATCTAGTATGTATGCTATGTTGCTCAAGAATCTTAGTGTTATTCTGATTATCCATCTCTCATTTTAGGTTACTTTGACAAGTGTCTTTTCAACATTCTCACTGGGGCACCTTCATGCCTACATTTTTGAAATCACTCATTTGCTGATGGCCTTCCCTCCCATTTCTCGCCTGTTTTAGCATTATTCCTTCTTGATAATTTAATTATCTTATTTTATAAAGCAATGTAGAGGGGTATGATGCAAATATGCATTTTCTAGTCTACCATATCAAATTTCCATCATTTGTCTTCAATACATTGTTGTTTTACTATATTAATTTTATCAGATACCTGAATTTTTTGAGCAAATAAGGATAAAATACTTATGTAGTCATTGTATCTCTAAAACTTGAGTGTCTCATGAGATGTTCCCCTAAATCAGGCTAATACAATTTTAATTTCATGATCTTGGAAAATATTGAAGTATTGATTTGCTGGATGAGTTAAAAATAGATGCAGACTCATAGGATCTAGAAAGTCTAACAAGTAAGAGTCAGAAGTCCAAAACCCACAAGGATGGATAGGATCAAACAGCTCCAAGTAATGAAAAATTTTCAAAGAACCAAAACAACTGTGATGATGGGAAGTAAAGAAAAGCACTGACGGAAAAATTGGGGGTAAATAAAGTTGTGAATTATTTTTCTCAAGACTGATTTCAGCCTGTCAATAAGAACCTCTCTTGCCTGAGGCAAACAGGTAGTTAGCAATGAGGAGAGATGCTTGGGCAACAACCTGTGGTGGATAGGAGGGCACACCCATGGCATGTACAATTACATCCAATTATATTCCACAGCACAGACCTTATAACATTCCATATCCTGCCTAAGGTTTCCATGCATGGCATGTAATGCATTGATAAAACTTCAAAGATGGATTGTTTTACTTTCTTACCTTTGATATCCTGGTAGGTCTCCACAGAATGCTGCATTCTTACCTTTTCTCAGGAAGTTGTACTTCTTGCGCAAAGTGAATACCAAAGATGAAATTACAGAGGGCCATCAGCCATTCTCGTTCTGCTTGAATCAGGTGAGGAAGACATTCGTACCTGGGAGATTGGTAGGGAGTGCAAAAAAAAAAAGAAAAAAAAAAGAATGGGTGATCTTAGCCTTCTTTATTTCATCAAATATTTTTTCAATACTTGATAGGTTTCAGGCCTTGGGGATACAATGGTGGACTGGTCTCTTACACTCTCCAAAGATGACAATGCCTTAAGAAAATCTATATCCTCCATCTCTTTAAAATCAGACACCTACAAGATCAGGATAGGTATCCCCCTGGCATAACTGACAGAGTTTTCATTCCATTTGGGTTATTTCTGAGAATCCCTGGGAAACTGATAACTTGAAAAAAGACAAGAGGACCTGAGGACCGCTTGTTCTCCAGATGTACATGGGTCAGAAGGGAGAAAGGAGAGAAGGCAGAGAAATGGAAGAAGAGTTGTATACAATAAGGTTTACACAGATACAGCTGATTAAAGTTCATTCACTCATTCATCAAATATTGGTTGAAATATTGAGATATCACTTTGCATCAGACACAGTTCTGGACATTATGTGTTAAGAAGTGAACAAAAGACAAAAGTCCTCTCTCATGGAGTTTATATTTTAGTTAGGGGCAGGCAGATAATATAAAAATATATAGGTAAGTTATGCAGGCTGTAAGACAGTGATAAGTATTTAGAAGAAAAATAAAGCAAGAGAGACAAGAAATGTTGAGCTTTAGGAAATAAAATGTCAGACAAGTGTTTGGGAAAACTGTCAATGAGATGATACTTAAGTAAAGCATGGAAAGAGATGAGACAGTATGTATAAGTCATGAATATCTGGGAGAAAAGCAACCAAGGCAGTGGGATGGAACAATAAGTGCAAAGATTCAGAGGTAGAAATATGCCTGGCCATTTCTAAAGGATATATAGTCCAGTGCAACTACATTAGAATGAAAGAAAGTGAGAAAAATGGGTGATGGAGTCAGTGTTGAAATGAGAACCTGGGGCCGAGTAGGTCATTTTAAATACTCTTCTTGTGATAAAAGTGGCAAGCCATTGGATGGATTTTAGGAGTCCTGTGATCTGGCTTAGGTTTTAAAGGATTATTCTGTAAGAAAAGAAAGCCTAATGCAAATGAATACATTCCAAACAAATACCTCAAGAACAATGTCAAAAAGGAAGAATAAAAAAGAAATCTATCACTAAAAATAGGATCTCTCATGCTTTCTCAAGAGAACTGTAAAATGCTGACACCATTGAAAATTTGTTATCAGAAAATGCTATTCTGCATTCCTAGGAGATATAAAAATTAATGACCAATGAGCTCAAAAATGGCCAGAATTTGGACCCATGGCTAGCCTTCTCAAAGAGCCACATCATCTTGCACCTCAGCCTTAATTTTCCCATTCAGCATGTGATGAGGCACAACTTTAATTGGGTGTGACAACTAACAAGGGAATTAAATTGATGCAAATTAAAACTTTAACAATAACATTATATGGAGCTTAAAATCCTGTGCACTTTTGACACAAAATTTATATCACTTGCCAGAAACCACTATAATAAAGGGTCCTTACTGTTCTACCAGCCAAGGAAAACCCATTGTCTTTATAAGAGAAACAATACAAAAATATTTGGTGTCAGTTATAAACACTGTTAATAAGCTAAAGGTAGGAATTCCATACCACTTTAATCAAACCACTGGATAAATTTTAAAAGTATAATTCATTACTAGGGAAGACAACAGAATCATAGTGAATCAGCAACAGAGGGTGTGTAGAGAAGAACCAGGTAACTACTGTGATTGGGGATGGAACTCAGGGCCTCATGTGCTACACAAGTGCTTTACCTCTGAGCTACATCTCTAGCCCTGTCCTAGATAATTTTAATGACACAGTACCAAAACATTCCATGACACATAGGTAGCCACGTAAATCCATACATATGTAAACAGAATTTGTATGTGTGTTCTTTACTTCTAACTCTAACTCTTTTTAATTTTATCATACCTGTGTCATTTTCTTCCTTATAAAATTCACTATTAGTCCTATTTGATGGCTGATATTTGCTTTAGTATACTAATCAGTCTAAGGTACTGGAAAGCCAGGAGTATTTCTTAAACCTCTCCTGAAGTTTTATTTTCACTGACTCTACTGTGTTCTAGATTAAAGTTCAGAATTATCAGCTTAGTTTTAAGGATTCATAAACTACCTCTTTATCCTCTAGCCATCAGTGCCACTACTCCATATGAAGCATATTACTGTATGAAACTTCTGAGCTAAGCAGGCTCTTATGACTAAGCTACAGATATGCAGTAACCCTCCATATTCAAGATTCTCTCAAAGGTTTATCCCTGTATCTGCTGTATCTGAGTATAGTGTAAGGTTTATATGTTTCCCTCTTCCTTCACTGTGTCCATACATTTTTAAAACTGAAATCCTATCTTCATAACACAGTGTTCCCCAAATTTTCCAGCGCAAACTCATCTTTCTCTTCCCTAAGATCCTATAGCATTTGCTGTATAATTCATCATATATTTAATTGAAATTTATATTGCCTTCACATTTTCCAGATAGTGTGTGTGTATGATTTACCTTTTCAACAAAACTGTATGTTTTCTGAGGTCTTGGATCACTCTGTTTTATTTTTTTTACTTTTGAAAATATCTAGCATGATGTTGCTTGCA
This sequence comes from Pedetes capensis, assembly GCA_007922755.1. Lineage (NCBI taxonomy): Eukaryota > Metazoa > Chordata > Mammalia > Rodentia > Pedetidae > Pedetes > Pedetes capensis. The sequence continues at coordinate 6,789 of VMDO01030629.1, forward strand.
CAACATGTTTATTGAGTATAGAACTACTAAATATTTCATTAATTCATTTAATGAGTATTTTCTGAACACATGCTACTTATAATGGAAAGGACAAACTTGAGCTTTGTTAGTGCATATGAGATGGAGATGATGACATCTGACCTCTGGAGAAAACAGGATATATAATCACAACCAGAAGTGCTTTTGAAGTATAATAATTTCCCAATCACCTTATCGTCTGTGTAATCAATAATCCCCTTCACATTGTTATTCATGAAGGATTTAAAGTTCATCTCCTTCAAATCAGAATGAACAGAACAATAAATAGTATTAGAAGCTGAAATGTTACATATCAGATGTTTCCCTTCCCTTCCTCTTTTAGTGTAATGGTGACATCCCTGCAGGGGGTCAATCTGTTACAATTTTTGAGTCAGCCCCGCACTATTCTTTTTGAGACAGAGCCTCACTAAGTTGTACAAGCTGCTTCTGGCCTCCAACTCATGATCCTCTTGCCTCAGCCTCATGAGTCACTGAGCATTGCACTTTTAAATTATATTTCCCATTTTTAAGTTAATACTAAACTTATTTCTGTGCCTTTCATAAATCTATACAGCAAAATACAGGCTTAAGATAGATGTATCTGGGTACTAATAGAACAGCTATATCACATTGTAGCTGTACTTAGTGGATACTTTCATGAAGAATTCTTAACGGTACCACAAACTCAAGAACATATTCAAAAGTCCCATAGTCCCTACCAATGGTATTGGCAGTCTCAAACATCAAAATTAGCATCCTTGTCTACCAATTAGCCATTAAACTCTGTCAATTCAGTGAAGGGCAGTGGCACACACTTGTAATCCCAGTGACTTGGGAGGAGGAGGTAGGAGGATCACAAGTTCTAGGCCAGAGGCAAGCCTGCGTAACTTGGCCAGACTATCTCAAGACTAACTATGTAAGTAAGTAAGTAGCTAGGTAAGTAAGTAAATAAATAAATAAGGAGCTGCAGTGCAACTCAATGGTAGAGCTCTTGCAAAGTGTGTGCAAGGTACTTGCAAAGTATGCCCAGGACCCTCGGATCAACTCTCTAGGACAGCCAAAAAAATCTGTCAAATCCATCTGCAAAATACGATACATCCTCAAATCCAATCTGCATCCTTCCAACAATTTTAGAAGACAACAAAATCAAGTGCTGATTAGAATCACATGAGGATTGGATTTGAGCTCTCTTACACAAATACAATCTGTACACAATTCTAATTTGCACCTGATTTGTAGCTCTCTAAAACTGTTGAGAGGGTTAGATTTGAGAATATATGGTATCTTTTAAATTCTTGCTTTCTTGTGGGGATCTCTCATCCCAGAGGCCTCTGAGGAAGATGAGATCCTAGGAACCCACCGGAGGCGAGTGCCAATGGAGACACACAACCAGCCACTCTGGGAGACTTTCAGGGAAGTGACTCAAATTTTATTTAATCACTCAGCCTTATATGAAGTTGCTTACATATTCTCTCTTGACCCTCTATGTGGCATGGTCCAGCCCCCTGTCCACCTATGGGGAGGGACGCAGTGGTGGGAAACCCTCCAAGGCTGCACCCAGAAGACCCCCAGGGAGCGCCATCTTGGCTTCTAACAACAAAGCCCAGGGAATTGTCTCAAGCCTCTTAGCTGTTCCCAGCCAGGGCGAGTCAGATCTCCCAGCCTGTCCCTTATGAGGACTCGAGGTGAGCCAGATAGGCTCAACCCAGGGCCTCTCAGGATAGCAGTTCTGCAGATTCCACCTCATGCTCTCTATCATAACTTATCAAGACTATAGTAACATTATACATTTTGCCTGTCCACATTTCATAAAGTTCTTTCTTTTGTAATCATACATCAATTATATTATTTTGCCACTCAGAAACTTTCACTGTGTGCTCATCATCTTTATAATAGAATCCTGTTCCTTAACCTTGGGTTCAAAGTTCTCTAGAGCTTGACCCCACAGACTTTTCCAACCTTTATGTCTCTCATTGGTAAAGCAATACCCAAAAATACTCAGTTTTCTCACAAGAGTTCTTAAATCTTGCCATTACTTAACCCCAAATCTCCTCCTAAAACCCATTTGGTAAAGGGCCAGATAGTAAATATTTTAAGTTTTGTGGGACATGCTGTCTTTATCTTCACTACTCAGCTCTGCCATTGCGGCATAAAAACATCCAAAAATAATACACAAGCAAATCAGTAGGGCTGTGTCCCACTAAAACTTTAATTATAAAAAAACACTGCAGGCTGGATTAGGCCTGTGGTTGCTGGTTTGCTGACCATTGACCTGGTTCATAGCACAAAGTGACAATGTTTTTACCAGGCATGCCTCAAATGATCATTCTAGCTCTCAAGGAGCTTTATTGAAGTATAATTAAAATTGTAAAACTCTAGAAGAAAAAATAAGGGGAAAACCTGATACTTGGATACTTAGCAGTATTTTCTTGGATGACATCAAAGACACAAGAAATAAAAGCAAATATAGGTAAGTAGGACTAAATCAATCCCAAAAGCTTCACAGTGCAAAGGAAACAATCAGAGTAAAAAGGCAACCAATGGAATGGGAGAAAATATTTGCAAACTATTTATCTGATAAGGGGTTAATATCTAAACTATATAAGAATGCCCTACAACTCAATAGCAAAAACAAGTCCAAATTACCTAGTTAACAAATGGCAAAGGACTTGAATAGACATTTTATCAAAGACATATAAATACCTTCGAAGTATATGACAAAAGTACTCAAGATCACTAATGTTCGGTAAAATGCAAATCAAAACCACAAGGAGATATCAGCTACACCTGTTAGGATGGCTATTGTTTAAAAAAATAAGTGTTGGTGAAGAACTGGAGGAATTTGAATACTTGTATCATGTTGGTGGAAATGATAATGGTGCACATGCTATGGCAAACAGTATGGAAGTTTCTTAAAATTTTACAAATAGAATTAATGATGATGTAGCAATCTTGCCTCTGGGTATATATCCAAAAGAACTGAAATAAGAATTTCAAAGAGATATCTGCACTCCTATGTTCTTTGCAGTATTATTCAAAATAGCCCCAAATATGGAGATAAGCCAAATATCCATTGACAGATAATGGATAAACAAATGAGAATTCTATTTCTAGCATAACACAAATGGTTACAAAATGCTAATAATGTTATCCTTTCAAATATATTTTGGCATGTATACATTAATTTTTATTCACAATAGAAATAGGAAATCAAATGAATCCTGTACTGTCAGTAACTATGGATCTAGAAATTCCATTTCCCCAGATTTCACACAAACCTATTTCTCAGAAATATGTAACAAAATACAGTGCAGATTAAGAGATTCATTTATCAGCAAGCCTATTTCAATTACACTTGGGATCCAATGACAGTAATTATGGTCCATTTACTTTTTATACATATATTATTTTGTTTATGGTTTTCTAAATTTTTTCCGCCTGCAGTGGTAGCCCTGTGGCATCCGATCCCGTCAGATCTCGGAAGCTAAGCAGGGTCGGGCCTGGTTAGTACCTGGATGGGAGACCACCTAGGAACACCAGAAGCTGTAGGCTTGGGAGAAGGACCTGGCAACCCCCTCCCAAAAATCAATCTGCCATTGAAAACCCTGTGAACAGCACAGAAGCACTAACAGTAGTGTTTCCCCTGTTGTACAGAGGGTCGCTATGAGTCGGATACCGACTCGACGGCACCTAACAACAACAACAACAACAAATTTTTTCCAGTGATTCTCAATAGGTTTAATAAGTTTAAAATAATTTTAACTGTATGTAAATAAAATTTGCCAGTTTGTCTTATTCTTAATAATTCATGAATCTCTGTTGTTGTTAGGTGCCGTCTAGTTGGTGTCCTACTCATAGTGACTATGTACAACAGATAAAACACTGTTGTCAGTGCTTCTCTGCTATTCATAGGGTTTTCAATGGATGATTTTTTTTGGGGGGGAGGGGGAGTGGGTTGCCAGGTCCTTCTCCCAAGCCTATAGCACCTGGTGTTCCCAGGCGGTCTCTCTTCCAAGTACTAACCAGGCCTGACCCTGCTTAGCTTCGGATATCTGACAGAATCAGATGCCACAGGGGTACAGCTGCAGGCATGAATCTCTGTTAGATTTACATTGTTTTACTATTCTTCAATTTAAAAATGATGTGTGGAAAAACCAAGGAATTAGAAGAGCACGAATAACTTTGTAAAAGAGAACAAAGCTGAAGGATTTGTACTACCTCATTTTATGATTTACTAAAGTTACAGTAAACCATGTGACACTGGTATGAGGCTAACTATATAGATAAATGGAGAGTCCAGAAATAGATATACCCATATACAGTGAATTGATTTTTGACAAAAATGCAAAGACAATTCAGTGAACTAGAGATATTACTGTTACAAAATGGAGAAATTGTATTGGAACAGTAGGCAGGAAGGCAGAAAAACATAAAGAAAAAGAAAGAGGGAACATCAATTCTTTCCTCACATAATATAAAAAGTTTAACTTGACATGGATCATAGACTTAAATGTGACAGTTGAAGGTATGAAATTCCTAGATGAAAAATATAGAAGACACATTTGTGTTCTTGAGTTAAGCAAAGATTAGTTTTGCAGGATATAAAAATCATAAACCATTCATAAAATAAAAAAATGGACTTCATAAAAGTTTTAGATGTCTGCTCTTTGAAAATCTCTATTTAAAAAGTGAGCAAACAAGACACAGATTGGGAGAAAATATTTCCAAATATTTATCTAGGATTTAAGTACTTATATACAGATTATGTTAAGAACTCTTACAACTCAATCATAAGGTAACACATACCTTGATTGAAAACGGCCCCCTAAAAGTGAACACTTTATCAAAGAAGAGATATGGATAGCAAATAAGTTCATGCAAATATGAACACCATCAGTCTTTGTTGTTAGATGCTGTTAAATTGGATCCAACACATAGTGAGAAAAACAAAATACTTCCCAATACTGTGCCATGCACATGATCTTTGTATATTTGAGCCCATTATTGCAGTCACTATGTTTCTTCACATTTTGAATTGTGCCACATCTGCAAAAGGAGGTCCCAGGGGTTTTACTCCATTCCTGTCATTAAGGTCAGCTCTACTTTGAGGAGGCAACTCTTCCCCAGTTGTTTCTTGAATGCATTTCAGCCTAGGGTGGGGCTCATTTTCTGGCACTGCTTCTCTGCTATTCATAGGGTTTTCAATGGCTCATTTTCTGACAGTGCTTCTCTGCTATTCATAGCGTTTTCAATGGCTAATTGTTTTAAGAGTGGGCTGCCTGGTCGTTCTTCCTAGTCTGTCTTAGTCTGGAAGCTCAGCTGAAACCTGTCCACCATGGGTGGCCGTGCTGGTATCTGAAATACTGGTGACATAGCTTTCAGCATCACAGCAACACTCAGCCCCCACAGCATGGCAAGCTGTGAATAAACACTTATCAAAGAAGAGATATGGATAACAAATAAACTCATGCAAATATGACCAACATCAATAGTCACTGCAAAATACAACTGCAATGAGATAACAATTACATCCATATTAGAATGGCCAAAACAAAATTTTAAAACCTGACAATGCCACGTGCAAATAAGGATGTGGAACAACTAGAATTTTCGTCTAGGTGGAGAACAATTATAATCCTCATGCCTTCCTGGAAGGAATGTGAGATGGGACAATTCCTTCTTTGGAAAATAGCATGGTAGTTTCTTGTACAGTTAAATATATATTCATCATCCAACCTAGTGATCTCATTCCTAGGTATTTACACCAAAAATGAAAACCTGCCTACACAAAGACTTGTATATGAATGGTTATAGCAGTTTTATCCTTAATCATCAAGCAAGAAATGTCTCAAATGTCCATCAGTTGGTCAAGTGATACAACCATATGGTAGAAAAATGCTCAGGAATTGGGGAATGGATACTTATACAATGAAAAATATTAAGTAATAACAAGAAATGAGCTCCTGGTACACACAACATGAGTGACCCTCAAACCCATTTCACTAAGTGAGAACATGTAACTATTATTGCTTTTATATAACATTTTGGTAAAGGTAAAGATGGATGAACAGAAACCAGATCAGTGGTTGCCTGTGGCTATGAGGAGGAGGAAGCAACTGAGTAAAAAGAACATAGGGGAACTTCTTGGAGTGACAGAAAAACTCTATCTCTGGAATGTTATCATGGTTATACATTTGAATATGTTTGTCAAAACTCATTGAAATGTATACCTAAATTTTCACTCTGCTTAAATTATACTCAATAAATCAAACTTTAAAGTGATGCTATTACTCTGAGGAAAACTTTATCCCTAAACCTTCATGAATTTCCTCTCCATTTTCATACACTCAGGAGTCTTCTTCTTGAGTACCTAATCTATGCATGGCTTCATTCTATATCCATGCTTCAATGATCAGACATAATTTTCCCTCATTAATTTCTCTTTAATATTAGTATCCTGAATTACTTTCAGAAATTTCTTCCTTGAATGAACTCAGGAATTTCCATATTTACTTCTGTGCTAAGGTCTAAATTCAGTTTGCTGAGAGTCTGCTTTCCCACAGTGTATCTGAGCATTAAATTCAATGGCTCATGTCTTGAAACTCCTTACCTCTCATACATTCTGAAGCCTTTCTGCAGAATTGTATTCTTTAACCATGGCCCCAGATAATAAAGTACTTTTCTCTCTTCAGTTATCAAAATACATGGGTTGATGGAGGACTTAAAATAAACCTTGTTAATATTTAAAATTCCACTGTAGGCAGGCACAGTTGTACAGGCATGTAATCAGAGCAACTTGGAAGGCTGAGGCACAAGGATTTCAAGTTTGAGGCCAGAGATAGCCTGTACAACTTAGTTAGACCCTGTCTCAAAATAAAAAATAAAAAGGGGACTGAGGATGCAGCATCATGATAGAACTCTTGCCTAGCATGCATGAGGCCCTGAGTTCAACCCACCAGTACTGCAAAAACAACAAAACTCACACTGTATATTTAATAATCCAAGTTCAATGATATTGTTAGCTATTGGAAAATTACAAGCAAACTTCAGGACCCCAAATCTAATATTTCTCCTTCCACTGAAAAAGTCTAAAAGACATTTATAGGCAAAAGGGTTTACAATGTGTCACATCTCTTTTAGAACAGCACATCTTTAAACAAGGACATTACTTCAGGAAATAAAAGGAGACAAACATTGTATTTTGTGTATTGAAAATATTTGTATTCTACACATGTTACAGTTCAGAATTAAA
>VMDO01030630.1:0-21061 GCA_007922755.1 Pedetes capensis
AGCTTTTCCATCGTCTCTTTGCACATATGTAGTCAATTTGATTTCTGTATGTTCCATCTGGTGAAGTCCATGTGTATAGTCTCCGTTTATGATGTTGAAAAAATGTATTTGCAATGAAAAGGTCATTGGTCCGACAAAATTCTATCATGTGATCTCCAGCTTCATTTCTGTCACCAAGACCATATTTTCCAACTACTGGACCTTCTTCTTTGTTTCCAACCTTTGCATTCCAGTCACCAGTGATTATCAGTATGTCTTGATTGCATGTTTGATCTATTTCAGATTGCAGAAGCTGATAGAAGACTTCCCTTTCTTCATTTGTGGCCTTAGTGGTGGGTGCATAAATTTGAATAATAGTCATATTAACTGGCCTTCCTTGTAGGCGTATGGATATTATTCTATCACTGACAACATTGTATTTCATGACAGATCTTGAAATGTCTTTTTTGATGATGAATGCAACCCCATTTCTCTTTAGTTTATCATTGCCAGCATAGTAGACCATATGACTATCTGACTCAAAATGGCCTATGCCAGTCCATTTTAACTCACTGATGCCTAGAATGTCAATGTTTATGCGATCCATTTCTCTTTTAGCAAATTTCTAACTTGCCTAGATTCATACTACGTACATTCCATGTTCCAATTATTAATGGATGTTTACAGTTGTTTCTCCTCATTTTGAGTCGTGTCACATCATCACGTTGAGCACTCTGGGGTTTTACTCCATTTCCCTCATCACGGTCAACTCTACTTGGAGGAGGCAACTCTTCCCCAGTAGTCTTTTGAGTGCCTTCCAACCTGGGGGCCTCATTTTCAGGCACTATATCTGACAGTGTTTCTTTGCTATCCATAGGGTTTTCAATGGCTAGTTGTTTCAGGAGTGGCTCGCCAGGTCCTACTCCCTTTAAAGTCTACCTAGAATACCATAAATAAAAATATTTTGGATTTTTGGGAAGAGTGAAAAAAAAAAAGATGCCCCACTATTATATGAAGGTGCTCAAATCGTATTGGCTGTCTCTGCTACACAAGTAAGTTAGAGAGAAAAATTTCAGCTCTTAAGTTTATTTTGATACCACAAAGGATGTCACTAAATGAAAATAATTTAAAGAATGTACTGTTTGTAACCCCCACACATCTGTCAGCTTGTCATGCTGTGGAGGCTTGCGTGTTGCTATGATGTTGAAAGCTATGCCACTGGTATTTCAGATACCAGCAGGGCCACCCACAGTGGACAGGTTTCAGCTGAGCTTCCAGACTAAGACAGAATAGGGAGAAGGACCCAGCAGCCTACTCCTGAAACAATTAGCCATTAGAAGCCCTATGAAAAATAAAGAAGAAGATCATCGTGTGCATGGCCCAGTGTGGAGTAGTGTTTCGTTCTGCTGTGCTTAGAGTTGCTATAAGTTGGGCCCGATTCAATGGCTCCTAACAAATTGTTTGTAAAACTGGATGAAAAATAATTAATAAATTTGAAAAAATCATTCATTCAAGAAAATGTTATAATCTGAACAAATGGGTTTTCCACAGGTGTTCCTGTTTGCCTACAAAATGAATTTGACACACATTTGTTTTAAGATAAAAAGAAGCATTATTAAAACCAAGAAAATTACATTTGCTGATTATGTGTTGCCACCCACTCAAGACTCAATTTAGACAGTATTTTGCACAAATTTAAATGTCTAAGTATAGAAGCATATCTCTTGAAACCCTGGATTCTACTCTTATATTGCCCTACCCACCCCACCCTAGGTTCTTACTCCATCAGTCTAGGGCTGTAGGCAGGTGATTGCCCTTATGTATACTTCCAAGGGATTTCAATATGAATGATTCCCCTTACTACAAGTAAATGGAAACTAGAGTTCTGCTGCTTCATGAAAGTGTAATTGAAAAGCAAAATCAGTGCATTTCAACTTATGATCTTGAACTAATTTTAAATATTTTGGAATGCCAGAACACACCTCTTTCCAGAAACAGCCTCTTCCTTGTGTTTTATGGAGGCTGAATCTTGTCCTTTCTTTAATCTCCCCCATTTGGCCAGGAATGGCCATATGATTGGGACCTATCAAATCAGCTCTTCCTATTCCTCAGGCCACAGGGACTCAAAAGAAGCCAATGGCAGTGCTCACCAGGATATTCTGACAGATCCTTGAGAAGGGGGCAGATTTTACTTTTCCACTGAGGATGTTAAGCTGGTAAAATGCCTCCTAAACTGGGCAGCCTCTTCCCAATCTAGCCAGACATTCTGAGAGGCAGACCTCCTGGACCCAGACATTTGGAGATGATCATTAACCTATTACCTGTAGAGATTAGAAAAATGATTTAAATAAAAATTTATTCTTTATTTAAATATATTTATTTAAATAAATTTTTTAAATTTATTTACTTAAATAAAAACTTATTCTTTTGATGGTTTGAATTGAGTTTCTATCACAAAAGGTCCAACAAATACATCACACAATATTGGGTAATTGCTTAAACTTCTTGGCTTATTTTCTTTAACTATAGATAATGGCATATACCATGCCTATGTACCAGAGAAATGATGAGACATAATATTTTAGATGTGAAGTATATATTACCTCATCACAATTTATCCAATTGTAAACTTAATATACATTCCTACAGGACAAATATTTAATTCAGACAATAATACTGATAAATGTATAAACAACTGTGCTTTAACAGTTGCATAATGGATATAGCAAAAGACTTATTACTCTGTACCTCACCAACATTTATTAATTTAAAAAAGATCATTTTTTCCCAATTTGTAAAAAGAAAACAAACAAAACAAAAAAAACTGCAGACTATGTTTCAGTAACTCTGGGACGGAGACTGAGATACATGATATGTCTGGGCTACACACCAGCTTTGAACAACAAGAATCTACAGCAAAACCCCCAGAATATAAAGATAAGACAAATGAGTTCAAAGTTGAATAATTTAAATTCTAGTTTTAGTTTCTTCATTTAAAAATATTTGATTATGGAAAATGGCTTTCTAGGCTTTTGTTTCCTCATCTAAGATGAAAACATTGAAGTGTGGTATACAATAAACATATGCAAAAGTGAGTAATAAACATTAATTACATCAGAAAATACATAGAATCCATATCTTAGGATTTTTAAGAGCCTAAGAGGGGCTGAGGTTTATCTCAGTTGCTAGAGCACTGCTCTGTGCCCTGAGGCCCTCAGTTTCATCCTCAGCACAGCAAAAATGGAAGGATGTGGCAGCCCATTCCCAAAACAATCCCAAAACAATCAGCCATTGAAAACCCTATGAGGGTCACTATGAGTTGGACCCAACTGGACAGCACCTAACAATAACTGTTCTAAGTGGAAAAGTTGGGCATTCACTATTTAGTAACAGTGGAAAAGCTTTCGGATTTGTATTCAATCTTCATTATTACATAATAGTCCACTTGGCAAGCATATATACAAGACACTATCTTTTTCAATAAAGAAATGAGCCTATAATTAAATGTTGTTCACAGTTCAGTGGCCTAAAGTTCATACTGAAAAGACAAGTTGAAATGGTGGGTGAATGATGAGACACATTTCTGACCAAGTGGCTTCATGAAAATACACCGTGCAATGTGACTGTCAATCAAGGTAGCTTCTTACAGGCAGCATACACTAGAATGGTGTGTGAATTTCCTTTCTATCCCTTGCAGTGCTTCTGCAGAATAGTAAACATATCATTTTAATATAAAATAGACATCACAGTTCAGAAATTGTGAGATATAAATGATTTTTAATTGGAAATTTTTAATGTACAACTTAATGTGATTCATTCTGCCATGCACTTCATTGTGACATTTCCATATATGCATTTTGTTGTACATTAGGCAGATAAGTTCCCCCTTACCCTCTTGTGTACTTCCTCCCCCAGTACTACGCCCCCACCAAAGGCCTCTCTTCCATTTGCTTGTCTTTTTTGTGGTAATATTTTTCTATATATATCCTTGGATCCCAATTATGTTTAAGATCAAAACTTTTTCTGTAGTGAACTATCTTTTTACATTGTCAGTACTATTAAATGAATTCTCTAGCCCGTCTGTATTATTACCATTCTTTGGTATTATTGGTGTTATTATAAGTATTTCCAGGACTATTAAAGTCAGGCTGTTCACCCAGAGTGGAGCCATAAAACATTGAAATACAGTAGGAAACATTACTTCACCCCAAAATGCAAAATATTCATCAAATTTTAGCCAGGAAATTGTATTTCTAAAAGATTTTTTAGCACTCTCTGTTTAAGAGAATTTTACAGTGAAAGTAATTTAGTGCATCTCAGATAACGTTAAAGTAATCAACAGATGGGTTTCATTGTCCCAAGGTAGAATATCAAGCATTACACTGAATTGTTCTTGGATCAATTTGACCCAGTCTTAATGATACACCTGAAAAACCAAAACACTAAGATCAACATTTTCCAGGGTTTTGCTATTGTTCTTGTTGTTGTTCCATAATCAACAAAGTCCATTTTGGCTTTTAGTTATTAATCAATGTTTCACTGACAACAATCCTATTACAACAATCTAAAAGCACTTAAGATTGTTTAATATTGGTAGGTGCCATTGAGTTCCATCAACGCATAGTGACTCTGTACAACAGAACGAAACACTGTTGCCATGCCTGGCACTGTCAGTGCTTCTCTGCTATTCATAGGGTTTTCAATGGAAGATTGTTTCCAGATTATTTTGGGGACCAGGCTGCCAGGTCTTTCTCACATTTATGTGGTACTTCGGATCAAACCCAGAGCCTCAGAGAGTGCAGAGCAACACTCTACCAACTGAGCTAAACCCCAGCCCCCCAAAAGCACTTAATAGAACCTCATAAGAGTTGATTTTGTTAATTTTGCCCCTTACATAGGTAAATCTTATAAAATATATTCCAATTCATTCAAACCTGAGGTGGTTTATGAATTTTAAAGTTTATGGGCTGTTTTTTTATGAACCAAAGTAAGAATTTTAAGCTAACAGCAACATTTTCATGAAGCATTCCTCTGAACAAAAGAATCTGACAGTTGGTTTAAAATAAATCAGCATACCAGGCTAAGTTTAACACAAATTCTAGCATCAAATTATATGCACTTTGAAGAATAACCCTGGCCAGTCTAGAAATGATTAACCACATGGTGTCAGGGAGTATCTGTCCATTTAGCCTTGTTGTTGTTGTTGTTAGGTGCCATTGAGTCAGTATCCGACTCATAGCGACCCTCATAGGGTTTTCAATGGCTGACTGTTTCAGGATTGCCTTGGGAATGCATTGCCAGGTCCTTCTCCCATTTTTGCAGTGCTGGGAATTGAACTCAGGACCTCAGAGACTGCAGCACAGTGCTCTACCAACTGAGCTAAATCCCAGCCCATTTTGCCTTGAGGGGGCCTTTATAGTTCACAAAAGTCATTTCTTTTTTCACTATTGGTTTTGGAAACTGAGGGAAAATCTACAGTTTTTGAAATATGAAAAGCAATCCAGAAGGAGATTAAATATTACCTAGCACATAGACTTGTGATATTTTCAAGCATCTTCTTGCTTCTGATACATTCTTTGTTAAACACAATTTTTAAAGTGAACAATTGAGTTGAAAGAGAACAGCTGAGAGAATAAATTTATGAGCACAAGTCTGTGTGGAAACCTCCTTTGAGTGTCTTAGCTCATGACAGCACATAGAATACACCAATTACTGTGGTTTGTTTTAGAACAAATATAATGATTATTATTTACACACAAGGATAAATGAGGTATATTACCATAAGCCTGAGTCCACAAGCACCCAACCCTTTAAAATATTAAAAGCAGCCACATGTCACATAAAAGCACTTTGGTCTTTTCTCTGTCCTTTTGCTATTGTGTTATTGCCCAAAAATTGAAAGTACATTTTTGAAACTGCTTAGAAATTTCTTAGTTGATGTAATCTCATTTTCATTTTTGCTACTATGTCATTATCTTGGCTGGAAAATAAACACAACATAACTCAGATAACATAACTCAGATAACTCAGATATGAGAAAGATTTAGTATAACACCTGTCACATAGCACCCACTGAAAATTTGCAAAATTACCTGTCAGATGCTATATAACAACAACATATTTTCTGTACTGGATATTACAAAAATCAGACATTTTAGTATACAATAAAATGTCTTTCATCACCAAGTTAGAAAAGTAGGTCTTCAGGCCAAACTTCAGCACAGTTGCTAAATATTTAGATTTTTTTTTAAACACTGATGAAGAAGCTCAATCTTTTCCCCTTTTAGCAGATGTGAGTAATTTTAAAGACAGCCCTAGTGGTAAGAACTGGGGCCTCACTCCTTCAGTGCACATGTGCTGAAATGTTCTGTTTCCCAGCTTTATAATTAGAGATTATTCCACAGTGGTTTTTCAGCACAGCTAAAATTTAGCTCACTTAAGATATGACAGCCATCATCCCTTATTTTCATTAAACATGCTTTAGAGCGGGTGGTTATAGAAATAAGATAAAAATTAGCATCTGAAAATTTTAAAAGATGATTGCAAAATCTCTTCCTCAGAAAATGATGGGTTTCCCTTGGCTTAGCTTTCCAAAAATAAATCACCATTGCTCCAAGTGGCAGCCTCTGCTGCCCAATGTATCACATCTTTGAGCTTTCATCTATGTCCACAAAAAAGAAAGTCTGATTTGAGTTGTTGCAAAATGTTAAGACGTGTCTCATGCTCAAGAGGCAGGGACAATTGGCTAAGTGTACTGCCAAATCCCACATGCCCCCACATAATTTGCCCACTTTTTCCTCTCTGAATGTGTCTCCACATACCATGTTTGCATCTGTTCCACTGTACAAACTCTTAAATGTCAACAATTTCCTGGGTCTGATAGCAATTTTTTGCCATGAAATAAAAAGTTATTTTAAAAAGAAATAAAAACTTTTTCTGTGGGGAATGACCAAATAAACCAAGTTGGTTTGTTTTACTGAGGACCAATGTCCTGTGGTGCCCATTTACCATGAAAATGGTCAGTCCATGTTGGCTGGCTTCCATTTTCCATGGTGACCCTGTCAGCATTTCAGACACTATGACAGCTCTTGGCTTTGCTTCTATAGAAATAAATGCCTGGGTTCTTGTAAAGAAAGTCCAGGAAGCACATGAAGTGCTCAGGAAAGGAAAATTCTTCAAAGCCTCAGTCTCTCACTTTTTATCTGAATTATTTCCATCTCCTCATTGCTGTGACACTGATGGCTATTCCAAGGATCTTCCTGTCAGGCTTGTTTCTGATGCAAGTGATTGTTAAAAGGAGAGATGGGGGAGGAAAAACAGAAACCATTCTACATTTCATTTTAGTCTCATATCTCCTTCTGTTGTCTTGTAGGAAACCAAGAGAGTAGCTGTAGAAACAAGGGCATGTGTTTCATGGTTCTTCTTCCTCACTAATTGCAAGATAAGGGAACACTGATTTGTCCACTAATGTTTCTTTCTAACTACAGAAGACTTATGACTTAATAGCACTGTTCCTTGGGAACAGGCAAGCCAATGCGGAGGTCATGCACTGTCAGGGCTGATTTGGCACAATTAAGAAGGGAGAGTGAAGTCCAGTGAGCATCAGGCAAAGTAAATAAGCAAGAAGGATAGGGATGAAATCATCTGGCCCCAGGAAAGGGAGAATGGAAACTTAGTCCCTGACCTTTTAGTTCCTACTTGTAGCAACTGAGACTTTTCTATACTTCCTGTCCTAGCATACTACAAGACACTACTGCTTCCTTTCAATAGCTTCTCCAAAGCATTTATTCAACAAATTTTTATTGTGTCTATAGTATGTGCCTAGCATTGTGGTAGGTACAAGGCATAGAGTAGAGTATATAATGGATGTGGTAACCATACTCACAGATCTTCCAGTTTGGCACTTAATCACTTAATATGTTGTTGTTGTTGTTGTTGTTAGGTGTCATCAAATTGAGTCTGACTCATAGTGTCGCTCATAGGATTTTCAATGGCTGATTGTTTCAGGATTACTTTGGGAGTGGATTGCCATCTCCTTCACCCATTTTTACAGGGCTAGAATCTGGGTCCTCAGAGAGTGTGTAGCAGTACTCTAGCAACTAAACTAAACTCCAGCACCATTTCATAGGTAATATAACAAGCAAAACAAACAATAACAACAACAACAACAAAATTATAACCCGCCTGCCCATTGTGCAAAGGAAAACCTAATATACTATGGAAATATGTAGCTCAAGTAGCACAGATCATTGTCCTAGTCTGTCAGAAAAGTATATTATTGCTGGTTAGGAAAGATCCCTTTAAGGAAATAACATGTCAGTTGAGACGTGACAGGCAATTGATTAGGTAAAGGGATGTTGTTGTTGTTAGGTGCCATCTAGTCGGTATCCAACTCATAGCGACCCTCATGGCGTTTTCAATGGCTGACTGTTTCGGGATTGCCTTGGGAGTGGATTGCCAGGCCCTTCTCCCATTTTTGCGGTGCTGGGAATTGAACTCAGGACCTCAGAGACTGTAGCGCAGCGCTCTACCAACTGAGCTAAATCCCAGCCCAGGTAAAGGGATAAGAGCAGATAAAAACATTGTAAGAAAAATAAGAGTTATTTGAAGCCCCAGGACAGAGTTGGCATTTTGAGTAATTACAAAATAAAGAAAGCCAATATGGTCCCAAAAGAAACTGGACATGTAAGAGTCAAAATTTGAGAATATTTTTAAGAATTTTGAATTTTGAAGCTGGGTACCCTGGTGCACATCCATAAGCTCAGTGACTTGGGAGGCAGAGCCAGGAGGATTGCAAATTTGAGGCCAGAGGTGATCTGCATAACTTTGAGACCCTGACTCAAAATAAAAAGATAGAAAATTGGCTAGTGGTGTAGGCCAGTGGTGGAACACTTGCAAAAGTAAATTTGAGGCCCTAGGTGCAAACCCCTGGTACCATATAAGATAAATAAATAATTAAATAAAAAATAATAAAAAAACTAAAAAGATTTTATGTTAAAGATACAGACAAGCCAAATAACTTTAAAAAAAAGTGATGATATAATTAGATTTATGTCGAGTGTCATTTAAGATGTTTTGCATTAACATGTGAGAGAGATAATTTTGACTGGACTGACACAGTGGTTCTGAATTGGGAGCATGATTTTTTTGCAGTGGGTATTTATTAATGACTGGAGATATTTCTGATTGTCCCAACCCTTGGGAGAAGGAGGAAAAGTCAATATTGCATTTAGTAGGTAGAGGACATGGATGCTGCTAAACATCTTCAATGCACAGAACAGTTTACCAAAACAAAGAATTATCTAGTCCAAAATGCCAGCAGCTCAAATGTTGAGAAACCACAGAGTAGTTTGAATGTAATGAAAATGAAGAGAAAAGACATATTTAAAAAATAGTTAGAAGGTAAAATTAGTACGAACTTAGTAATAAGGCAGAATGGTCTCATAAAGAATCAAAAAGGTTGATTCAGATTTCTATCTTGAGAAATTGGCAGTTGATGATACCTTGAAATGATTTAGGTAGCTATGTTGGAAGAGCAAGGTTGGAAGAAGTAGAATGGGGTAGGGAAGTGAAGAATGCCCTTTCTAACATTTTGCCTTTGAGATAACTTTAAGAAAGTCCAGGGAATTTTCCAGCATACATGTATAAGAGCAGTTCTTGGACTTAGCAGAAAGCACAGGGTAGATTTAAACATGAGAATTGTTTTGAGGAATAAATATGAAGAGCCTAGTGCAGTGAGTGGCACATTGTAATCGTTCAATAAATGTCATTAATATTGATAGAATTAGCATGTATACAGTCACGGAAACTAGCCAGATCCAATAACATTGCCTCTAGGGAAGATGTAATGTGAAAGAGAAAAGGGAGGAGCCCTAAGCAATACCAAAGAAAGCAGCAGCCATGAGAGGAGGTGGTAATTGACTGCAGTTAGGGACAGGAGAGGAAAACCAGGTGCAAATATGTGTTATAAATCAAGGCGAGATGCAGGGCATGGTGGCACACACCTGAAATCCCAGCAATTAGGGAGGCAGAGGCAGGAGTATCCTGAGTTCAAGGCCAGAGGCAGCCTATGTAACTTAGCAAGACTCTGACTCAAGACAAAAAAATAAAAAATGGTCTTAGGGTGCAGCCTGTGACAGAGCACTTGCAAAGTATGTGTAAGGCCCTGGATTCAGTCCCAAGTACTTGAAAAATACACACATACATACACACATACATACATACATGTATGCATGCATGTGTACGTACGTACGTACATACATACATACATATGTACCAAGGAGAGAAAAGCTGGGTGTATTAAAAATAAATAAGGAGAGAAGAGGATTTCAAGAGGAGTGGGTGATCATATGAAATGTTGCTCTAAGTTCAAATAGATTGAGAATTAATTTTTTCCAAATAAATGTGGAAATAAGAACATCATTGGTGATCTGGGGAAATGTTGGTTTAGTAAAGCAGTGAGGAGATCTCAAAGTGGGCATGAACAGAAGAGAAGAAATTGTAACATTGCAACAACTCTCTTGAAAAGCCTGGTTGCAAAGAAAAAGAGGGCACAGCTATGGCTGAAGCAATAGATGGATGGTTTATTAATATCACTGTTACTCAGGAGAGCT
This sequence comes from Pedetes capensis, assembly GCA_007922755.1. NCBI lineage: Eukaryota > Metazoa > Chordata > Mammalia > Rodentia > Pedetidae > Pedetes > Pedetes capensis. The sequence continues at coordinate 10,593 of VMDO01030630.1, forward strand.
TTGGCATGTTGAAATGCTAATGCCATGGTCAAGATACAATAGACAAAGAATTGAAGATGAAGAATAAGAAGAAAATGTTTGTTTGGGCTAGGTCTCCAAGAAGAAAGAAAGAGAACATGGCAAGTAATTACATGGCTGACATAGACCATGTGACATAGCATTCACTGATTTATTCAGTCATTCCTTTTCTGTGGTTGTATACAGTTGATACAGATGATAGACGAAAGCTATTAGGGAATTAAAGTGAGAGAGATCACTGTCCACTTGCTTACTTTCTCTATTTGCTGATGTTTGGATACTACAAGACATGAGAAGTCCCTATCCTTACAGCCAGCTTTTGCTTGAATTTACTTATTTTGTGAACTTAGGGGAAATAATATACTCTAAAACATTTTTTATCTGTGGCCAAGAGAAGTAATGGCCACTGCTCATCATTATTAATAATATTTATTCTTTTATTTGACAATTTGCCTGCAGCCATAGCCCTGTGGCATCTGATCCTGTCAGATCTCAGAAGCTAAGCAGGGTCGGGGCTGGGATTTAGCTCAGTTGGTAGAGCACTGCGCTGCAGTCTCTGAGGTCCTGAGTTCAATTCCCAGCACCACAAAAATGGGAAAAGGACCTGGCAATCCACTCCCAAGGCAATCCTGAAAACAGTCTGCCATTGAAAACCCTATGAGGGTCGCCATGAGTCGGATACCGACTTGATGGCACCTAACAACAACAACAAGCAGGGTCGGGCCTGGTTAGTACTTGGATGGGAGACTGTCTGGGAACACCAGAAGCTGTAGGCTTGGGAGAAGGACCTGATAACCCCCTCCCAAAAATCAACCCACCATCGAAAACCCTATGAACAGCAGAGAAGCACTGACAATGGTGTTTCCCCTGTTGTACAGAGGGTCCCTATGAGTCGGATACCAACTCGATGGCACCTAACAACAACAACAACATTTGACAATTGAGAGGAACATGACTGGAATCTTTCTTAAAGTGGGAAAGGGTTCTATGAGATGTGGGAGAGATTTAGCACAAAGAATGGAGAAATTCTGGGTATATATCTTCATTTCACTTCTCTTGTAACTTGTACATTAACTTTTTGGGAGGGTGATGGAGTTCTTGGCATGAATACCAGCTATGCCACTCACAAGCTACATGACCTTTGTCTAATGACTCTATGTCTCTTTTCCTGGTCTGAATAAGGAGAATTCTAATAATACCCCATTTCTGGGGATTATTCCCCAAATAGGAATATGTATGTAATAGCCCTCAAAATATATTACTATTAGAGTGAAGTATTTGTCCTTGCCAGGACAATAAAATGAACACTATTTTTATACTCACAAATGCTCCTAGATTTAATTCATTCTCGTGAATACCTACCATCAATTCAAAGTTATGACTAACAATTTTAATAACCTAGAATAATTGAACAACATAGCATTCCCCTTTCACTCCATTGGACATTGTCTATCTAAAAGTATCTACTTAAATATGAAAGGGGAGAGGGAAATCACATAAGAAGAGACAAAAACTATCTTTGTCTTTCTATTTGGAGGCCTTCTATTGTCAGTCCTGATACTCTGACTTCATATGTATTACCTTTCTTCCAAGAAATCACACAAAAGGAAGAAATAAAAATACTTCTCAATAGAAATATTTGACAAGAAGGATACCTTAGCTTGGTTGTTCTCGCATACATTGAATAGCCACTATCCTTGTCATTCACCTTGACATTTTATGCATTTGACAAAGAAACATGAAAGAAAAAACTCAAAAGCAATATGATATAATTGGGCTATCTGTGTTTGTAAGGGCACAGATAGGGCAAATGCCATAATCCTCCATTGCTCTAGGACCAAAAATTTAGGAATCAGATTCATCTCTTTGCCTTGACCATGCCTTGGCATAAAGTTGATCACATCAATTCCTCTTACTCTTTCATTTCCTACAAAAACCCTATCAATCATTCTAACAGTTAGGGTCCCTTGCAATGATTTTCAAAATAACCTAAACCAACAGAATCCTGCCAAATTTGTAAGGGTTTTTTGGATTGTTTCTATGCAAAAAATACCTAGCTAGTAAGAGTCTAGAAATTATTCACTTTGCAAATCAGGAATTTGAAATTGAAGAGCACAGAAAACGATGAAAGGAAAGAGGAAAGGAAAGAGGAAAGACTATGACTAAGTAAAAGACTATAGAAAATGGAGTTCAAAATTGTGAATGGATGCCTTTGTCAACCACACACACACTCAGGTCTAAAAGGAAATGAAAACCCAGATTTTTCTCCTCATTTTCCTCTAAAATTACCTTTATACCTAAAAAATATCTGGGTTTACATGTGATCAGCCTCATTGCTAGACCAAAAATATAAAAACCAATAGATGCTTTATGTGAACTCGAATTTCAAGTCATCACAGTCCAAGTTAAGTATTCTCAGCTGAAAATACAAAATCCATAACTTGTTAAGTGCATAAATGATGGCATAAATGGAAAATTCCATGCCTACCACATGTGATAAATCATAATCAAATACAGGTACACTAAAAATATTTTGTTAAATTATTTTTTGTATATAGGCATATGTGAAACATAAATGAATTTTCTGTTTAGACTTGAGTTTCATCCCTAAGATGTCATATTTTATACATATGCAAATACTCCAAAATACAAAAAATCCAAAATCTGAAAGTTTTAGTCCCAAATATTTTGGATAAGGGATATTCAACCTGTACTTTATGCAATAATGATGACCTAAACAAATGCTTCTCATACTATAATGTACATATACATATACATTTATACTAGGATCTTATTAAAATGCAGATTCTGATTCAGATTTGGAATGAGGCCCAAGATTCTGATTTCTAACAACTAATTCTATTGCCCTTGCACTCAAGGTTGGTGCATCACATTAATAAGTTCAAAGTTGAATCACTTTTAATGGTCCATGTCTCTATTGCCCAATCTATTTCAAAATCTTGTGATTCAGATTTCAGTCCCCAATTTCAATCCAGCAGGATCATCATAAAAGTAAGTTTTTCACAGTATATTGAAAATCAGCTAATGTTCAATTGACCTGAAGATTATTCAAAGGTTTCCCATTACCCAAGTCTTAATTACTAAAAGTTTGCTGGAATGGGTCATTATAATGTACACAGAATTTTATATTTGACTCTTTTGCTTTTGGTTTTCCTTAAATGAATTTTTTTATTTGAAAGTAAAATTTGTGCTATAAATTTAAGTTCTGTTCATATTATTATATTATTTTTTATTATGGAGTGACATAAAAGAGATCTGAAAGTAATTATTACTATGACCTTCACTGGCAATGGAGTAAATAAGTAGGCCAGAGGGATCAGTGAGAGAAAAGGTACTACCATTGGAGATAGAGCTTTTTAATAGATGGGATATGCTACCAAAGGTCTCTTTTCTCTGTATAATATTGCAGCCACCCTCACTCTGCATTGTCTCTTTGTCCTTTCACCACACCCAATAAATTCTAACCTTAGATAAAACCAACAATCTGTCTTCTGAGTGCCTGCACTCAAATAGCTGCACTCCTTAGGAATAAATCACATCACCAGCATGATTGATAGCACCTTCAATTTCTAGTTCCCAGTCTCAACTGAGCTCTTGGCATCCTTCATGATATTACCACATTGTTCAATCATTCTGACCTTCACACTCCTTAAATGACTGACTCCTCCAAGTCCCCTTCCCTCTAAGTGGATGGCCTTAGTTGAACATGGTTTATAGCTAGGACTGTAGCCACTACAAGCAAATAGTCTGGTTTTGTTTGGAGGTTCCAGTAATTTGTCATAAATGCAAATTTAGGGACATATTTCTTTTTTCCTTTCTTCCTGCCTGCCTGCCTGCCTGCCTGTCTTCTTTTCTTCTGTTCTCTCTCTCTCTCTCTCTCTCTCTCTCTCTCTCTCTCTCTCTCTCTCTCTCTTCCTTATTTCTTTCTTTCTTTTCTTTTTCTTTTCTTTCTTTCTGTCTTCCTTGTAGTACTGGGAAGTTAACCCAGGGCCTCACACATGCTTTACAAGTGTTCTATCATTTAGCTCTACTCCCAACCCATTTTATACTTTTTATCTTGAGATAGAGTCTCACTAAGTTACACAGGCTGCCCCTGGCCTAGAACTTGCTTTCCAAGTCATTGGGGTTACAGGCACACACCACCACATGGGGTGGGTTAAATTTCTTAACAGTTCTGTACCTTAGCTCCTTATTGGTAAAACACAGACAATAATATCAAAAATATTTCCTGTCTCACAAGGTTATTGTGAATAGTAAATGAGTCAATGCATGTAAATCTCCTAAAATAATGCCTACCAACAATAAACCATCAATAAGTGTTTACTATTACTCAAAAACATCAATTATTCTAAAAATATTTTCAAAAGAAAAGCCACTGGATAAAAATTCCCTTACCTCTCCAACCTCATGTCAACAAATCTGCCTACACATATCTTTCATTAATTCCTTTTGGGAAAATTCCACCTCTCCATTTGTGTTGTAGAGCAGGAATTGGCAAACTAGGACCCACAAATGAATTCTCACCTGTTTTTGCATATTCCAAGAACTAAGAATGATTTTGAGACTGCCTAACAAAGAAAATTCAAAACAAAAATGCTTTGTGTCACATAAAAATTATATTAATTTTGAATTTCATCATCCATAGGTAGACTTCTATAGGAACATAATCTCACTCATTCTTTTGTATGTCTATGACCGCCTATACACTACAATGGCAGCACTAATTAGGAGGAACAGGGACCATCAGGATTGTTGGGCTTAAAACATTTACTTATGTGGCCCTTTAAGCAAAAAGTAGGCTATCCTTGGCATCAAAGCCCTTTCCTTCCCAGCAGGGGTCAGATATTTTCTGTCTATTGGATCTTTCTTATATGCATCGAAACATGACCAAATTTTTCCAATCATAAACAAACAAACTCTATTCCACTATAGCTTGCTCACTCTTTCATGTCTGTACCCTTCAAAAACATAACTCTTGAAGAAATTTCTTCACATGCTGTTTTCTACACCACCTACTACTAACTGGGTCCCACTTGGTCCACCAAAAATTCTCTTACTAAGGTTACAAATAATTTCCATATTCATAATTTCAGTTATCATTTTATTTCAAGTATTCAACATTGGTGTGTTTTTTGTTTTGTTTTGTTTTGCTTTGTTTTTGGCTTCTAACATCATATTCTCCTGGTTTTATTATCTGTTTACCTCCCCCACTAACTACTTCATATTCCATGCCAGAAATGTCACATATCAAACACCAAGTCCAGTGATTCTCCATCCTAAATATGGTTAAATGTATCTATCTTTGTTCATGAATACTGATGATACCATAGACCAAATAATATTCTTTTATCCAGCCATCACAAATCTTCTTTATATTCCTGACAGATTTTTTTCTACACTGTATTTAGCAATAATCTTACAACCTTATCATGTAGCTCCCCATTTTAAAAATCTTTCAATCTGCCCACCATATTTGATTGAAGTTCACATTTATTTTAATTTCATCATAAAATTTAGAATACTTCCAAATAGAGAGAATATTATATAAAGTTCCATATATCCATCAACTAGCCTTAATACTTGTTGCCATTTACTATATTTCCTTCATCAATTTTCTCCTTACTTTGTTTTTATAGTAAAACAGTCATGCCTAAAAGTTACCATTTTAACAATTTTGAATGTGCAGTTCTGTAGCATTAAGTATCCATTGTTATGTACACATCAATATCATCCATCTCCTGAAGATTATATGTTTCCATGGGCCAAGTCCTGCATGAACTATTCTCTTGGTCATCACTACATCCCTAGAACCTAGCATGGTGCCAGTCATATCATTACTCAATCAGTCCTCTTTGTAAGCCTTAAATATCAATATTCATCATGATATTATTATTGAAGAGATAGGCATAAACAAATAATAGTAAATTCCATTTGGCATGATGAGAAAACAAATATTAACTTACCACAAAGTATGTTGTTGTTGTTAGGTGCTGTCGAGTCAAGTCCAACTCATAGAAACCCTCAGAGGGTTTTCAATGGCTGACTATTTTGAGATTGCCTTGGGAGTGGGTTGACACTTCCTTCTCCCATTTTGGGGTGCTGGGAATAGAACTCAGGACCTCAGAGATTGCAAGAGCAGCACTCTACCAACTGAGCTAAATCCCATCCCCACCATAAAGTATGCTACCCATTAATGCATCCCAAAGAGGATTCCTTAAAATACCCTATATTCTCTATTATAATCCACACCCTTTCAGCAGTTTCAGAGGGCTGGAAAATCAGATGTGGATTAGAATCATGTGTAGAATGAGTTCACACAAAAGAGCTCCAAAAAATTATACTGACCTAAAAGTTCCAAATTTGGAGAAGGATGTGGCAGTCCGCTCCCAGACAACCCCGAACTAATCAGCCATAGAAAACCCTATGAGGGTCACTATGAGTTGGATTCAACTTGATGGAACCTAACAACAACAACAACCGTTCCAAATTAGGTTACTAATTATATATAGTTTTTAAGTTGTTCTATGCAATTTTTAAAAAGACATCTGCCTTGGATCAAGGTGAGTAATGGAGACAATCCTCCCAATTGATACAATTAAAAGTACATAAAAATATGCACAACAACAGCTATTATGATATTAGACATTTGAAAATAAATGATCCCTGAAAGACAAGAAAGACTAATTAGAGTCCTCTGCTTACCCTGCTAACCGCCTGGAGAGAATCTTTAAATTATGGAACCAAAAAGGGGAAACCCATTGTAGAACCCTACAGTCACCCTGAGTGGAAGAGATAGTGCTGTAAGTAGAAGGAGGATAGTGTGGCTAGAGTTCACATGGCACAATAACAAAGAAGAGAGAGCTTCATGGAGATATATCAGTATATAACTTCTCTTAACATCTTTGATGGAGTACTAATCATCAAAATTATGAAGAAACTATGGAAGACCAAAGAAAGGACAACCTAAAAGAACAATACATAGAACCCACACAGAGCTATGAATATATCCAATTCCTACTAGCAACAGCGAAAAGCTTCATAAGTCATGGGGAATCATGTAGAGTCCATGGAAGGGTTTCACCTCAAAGGAAAGAAATAGCTCTAGAATAGACTCTGCTCTAGCCATGTCTAGCAAAGCTCCAAAGCAAGACCCAAAGGTTCAAAATATATCCACATAAACAATGTGTCCCAGGACAAAATGAATAATAGTTTTATGAGTATAACAATATAAAACACTCCTAAATGTGAAAGTACGTGATTTCTAACTTCTCATGAAAGTCATGAAGCATGCAGAGAAATAGGAAAGTAGGAACTATAAGGAGGACAAAAAAATCAGTAACATTGATCTGGAAATAATACGTGTGATATATTTAGTAGAAAAGGTCCTTAAAATAGTTACTCTATATGTTCTATGTTAAAGAAGCTAGAGAAAAGAATGAGTATGAAAGGTATTTTCAGACTCAAATCAAACTTCTATAAATTAAAACTACTATATCTGAGATCATCATGTTTGGGAGAGTGGCAGTTCAACAAAAAAAAAGGAAAACCCTTCACCAGATGGATTGACATAGTGTCTGCAACAATGAGCTTAAACATAAATAAGATCATGTGCCTGGCACAGAATTGGGAAGTGTTTCCATGTGCTGTACATAGGGTCGCTATGAGTAGGACTCTACTTGATGGCACCTAACAACAACAACAACATATCTGAGATCAAAACTAAAATGGATACAATTAAGGGTAAATTAAACACCAAAAAGAAATTGTGGTTAAAGTCCCTAAAAGAAATAGGAGAGCCAAATAAAGAGCAGTGGTAGAAGGGCATAATAATCTATGGAAACAATGAAAGCTAGAATACAGTTAAGATGTCCTTTTTAATATACTGAAAGAAAAAAGAAAAAAACTATCAATTTAGTATTCTATACTCAGAGAATCTTTTTCAGAATCAAAAGATAAAAAGTATAATATGGAAGAATTTATCACCAGCATATATCTTTACTAGAAAAACCTATAAAGACTTTCATTCCAGAGGAAAATAATACCAGGTGGAAATATAAATCTACACAAAGGAATAAAGAATACAAGAAAGAATAACTCCACAGAAAAACACAGGAGCTTTTTTTTGTATTATTTAAATCTATTTAACAATATACTTGGATGCTTATTTCAAAAATCATAGCAATATATTTTAAGATATATAACATGTAGAAGTAAATTATAGGATAACAATAGCATAAGGCCTGAGGATGGGAAGAGAAGGAGAAATATATCTTTGTAAGATTCTCATATTATATACAAATTACATAATATCACATTAAGACAGACTATGGCACAATAGATAAATAATATAAATTCTAAAGGGAATGATTAAATAAACCAACAAATTATTAATGTTAGAAAACCAACAAAGAGACAAAATAGAATCAAAATATAATCAATTTCTCCAAAAGATGTCAAGAATAGAGGGAAAAGGAACAAAAGACATAGGACAAACAGAAATAAAATGCAATAATGGTAAGTGTAAACACAATCTAATTGTCACTTTCATTAAATGTAAATGATAAACCAGATGTTGATAAACTTCTTCTGTGAACAATTAGTCAATGTTTCAGACTTTGAGACCATTAGCATCACTATCATAATTACTAAACTATGCCATTGTAGAGTGAAAGCAGTTATAGATAACATGTAAACAAATGAGCGTGACCATGTTCCAATAAACTTATATTTATAAAACTGAATGGTAGGCTATAGTTTGCTGACACTTATCTAAGCACAATAATTCGAAGGCAGAGCCTGTCAGATTACACATAAAGCTAAACCTGACTGCAGGCTGTCTATAAAAACTGTATCTTATATATAAAGAAACATGTAAGCTAAAAATAAGGGGGAAATGTCAAAAGAATATTGGATTGGCTATATCAACAACAGCCAGTATAGATTTTACTGTAAATCTATACTGTAAAGAAGATAGCCAGGGGTAAAGAGGATTATTTCATAATAACAATGGGATACATACATCAAGATAATATAACAATCGTAAAGTCGAAGCACCAAATAAGAGAACTTCTAAATATATGGTAAAAAAAAATACCATTTGCACAATAGCTTATACAATTATTGTCAGAGATTTCAATTCCCCCTCATTAATTGACAGAATAAACAGAAATATTAGTAAGAACCAATCAACTTGACCTTACAGCACTCTATCCAACAACAGCAAAATACACTTTCAAGTACATACAGAAGATTTATTAATTTAGATCACTATCTGCCATCAGGGCTGGGGTTTAGCTCAAATGGTAGAGCACTGTTTTGTGCTCTCTGAGGCCCTGGGTTCAATCCCCAATGCCACAAAAATGGGATAAGGGCATGGCAGCCCACTCCTGACACAATCAGCCACTGAAAACCCTGTGAGGGTTGATATGAGTCTCACATGACTCGGAAGCACCTAACAACAACAGCAACAACAAATCTGCCATCAAGCAAAGCTCAGTAAACTTAAAAACATTCAAATCATACAAAATATTTTATTTTACCACAATGAAATTAGAGATCATCAATAACAAAAAGATGTCTGGTAAGTAACCCCTAATAAAACTAAATACCATGCTTCTAAATAGCATGTTGTTGTTGTTAGGTACCGTCGAGTCGGTATCCGACTCATAGTGACCCTCATAGGGTTTTCAATGGCAGACTGTTTGGGGATTGCCTTGGGAGTGGATTGCCATGTCCTTCTCCCTCTAAATAGCATATGATTCACTAAAGCAATCACAAGGAAAATTAGAAAGAATTTTGAGCTAAATAACTATGTTGTTAGGTGCCGTCGAGTCGGTATCCAACTCATAGCAACCCTCATAGGGTTTTCAATGGCTGAGTGCTTCGGGATTGCCGGGCCCTTCTCCCATTTTTGTGGTGCTGGGAATTGAACTCGGGGCCTCAGAGACTGCAGCACAGCACTCTACCACTGAGCTAAATCCCAGCTGGAAATATAACTTGGTAAAACAGTGCTCACCTAGCTTATACAAGGCCCTGGATTCAATCCCCAGCACCTGAAGAAAACAAAATGTCAAAATTCATGGGATGCTGCTCAAGCAGTACTAACAGAGAAATGCCCACCACTGAGTACGTGTATTAGAAGAAAGAAATGTCTCAAATCAATGCCCTCAGTTTAAGAAACTTGGCAGAGGGAGCAAATTAAACCCAGAGTAAGTAGAAGAAAGGAAATAAATATTGGAGAGAAAGTCAGTAAAATTTCAAAAATAGAGAAATGATTGAAACAAAAAGTAGTTCTCCAATCATTATAATCACTAAAACCAATGAATCATTACTTAGACTTGGAAGAATAAAAAGAGAAAATGTAAAAATCAACAATTTCCTGAATGAAACATAATGCCACTACAGATTCTACATGTTTTAAAAATATGAGA
>VMDO01030631.1:0-21061 GCA_007922755.1 Pedetes capensis
AGAACTAGAGAAACAAGCCAGGTATGGTGGAGCATGCCTGTAATCCCAACACTTGGGAGGTATGGGCAGGAAGATTGCCACAAGTTCAAGGCCAACATAGTCTATCTAGTGAGTTCCAGGACAAATGGGGCTACATAGAATGACCCTGTCTCACAAAACCAACCAGCCAGCAAAAAAACAAAAACTCTAAGTTAGCATAAAGAAGGAAATAGTAAAGATTAGAAATAAATGAAATGAGAATATAAAACAATAGACGACAATGTACTCAATTGTTTCTCAAAAACATAAACAAAATTGACAAATCCTTAGTCAAATTAAGAAAAAAGAAGACTCAAAATCAGAAATGAAAGAGTAGAGACATTACAAAAGATGACATAGAAATTAAAAATTTCACAAAGAACTCATGAAAAATTATATGTCAATAAATTGAATAACCTAGAAGAAATGAATAAATTCCTAGAAACATGTAACTTACCAAGAATGAATCAGGAAGAAATGAAAGTATGAATAGACTAATAACAAGAAAGGAGATTGAATCAGTAATCAAAAACCTTCCAACAAAGAAACATGTAGAACCAAATAGGTTCATGGGTTAATTCTTCAAAATATTGAAAGAAGAACTAATATCAACTCTTATTAAATCTGCTCCCCCCAAACAGAAGAAACACACCCAAATTCACTTTATGAGGCCAATGCCACCCTAATTCCAAAGCTAGACAAAGATAACAGAAGAAAACCACAAGTCAATATCCCTGATGCACATAGATCTGAAAATCTTCAGTAAAATACTAATAAACCAAATTCAACCATAAAAAGGGCAACACAATATGATAAAGTATTATTTATCCCTGCTATGAAAAGAAGGTACAACAGATGAAAATTAATCATTGCAATACGCTACATTAACTGAATGAAAGACCAACACTACATGATCATCTCAATAGATGCAAAAAAACACGTCTGATAAAATTCGACATCAACATCCTTTCATGATAAAAATTCTCAAGAAAATAAATGTAAAATAAAGGCCATATGAAAAGCTCACAGTAACATAACCAATGGAGAAAAACTGAAAGCTTTTCCTGTAGGAGCCAGAAAAAGGTGAGGATTCCTTCCCAAACACTGCTATTCAATATAGTACTAAAAATTCTCTACCCAGGGAAATTAAGCAAGAAAAAGCAATAAAAGGCATCCAAATGGAGGAGGAAGAAGTAAAATTATCTGTTTCCAGGTGACATGATCATATACATAGAAAACTCTAAAGAGTCCACTTTTGTGAACTAATAAACAATTGAACATTTTTCAGCCTTTAAGAAAAAGGAAATCCTGTCATGTATGACAATATGGATGGGGCTGGATATCCAGAAACTGAACTACTGCATGATTTCACTTAATGTGCAATTTGAAATAGTCAAACTCAAAGAAAACAAGAGTTGGATGGTGGTTGTCAGGGACTAGTGGAGGAGAGAATGGGGGTAATGATGATCAAAGGATACAGTGTTTCAGGCTTATGAGATGGATAAATTCTGGAAATAATATGCAAAGCATGGTGAAGATATTTAAAAAACACTGTATGTACCATAGGCTGGGGTTTAGCTCAGTTAGTAAAGTGCTGTTCCATACTTCCTAAGGACTCAAGTTCAATCGCTAGCACTGCAAAAATGGGGAAAGGATGTGACATAATACAAAAAAAAAAAAGATTAATTGGACTTCATCAAAATTATACTTTTCTGCTGTTTTAAAGGGACTCAAGAAGGTGAGGCAGGAGAATCACAAGTTTGAGGCCAGAGGCAGCATGAATAACTTAGGGAGACCCTAATTCAAAATTTTAAAAATTGAAAAATGGGTTAGGGGTGCAGTTCAGTGATAGAACCCTGGGCTCAACATCCAAACACTGCCAAAAAATTCTTGAAAATTAAAACTATAATGAGAAAAAGATGAATGTTTCTCTGTGATGCTGAAGGTGGAGAAACATGGGAAGGAACACAAAAGGGACAAGATAAATCTTTTTGGGGTGATGGGTGTATTCATTATGTTGATTGCGGTGATGGTTTCATGAGTGAACATATATGTCAAAACCTACCAAATTTTTCACTTTAAATTTGTACAATTTCTTATATGTACTACACCTTATTAAAATTTTAATTTGCAAAAAATTGAGAAAATATTCTTTCAGTGTTTGGAAAATGTTCCAGATTTTTAAAAGAATTAATTTGTGTCAATGATGGAGGAATGTAACTCCAACATACACCTTTAGTTTCACTCATTAACTTAAATGAAAATTTCAACCAGTGTTCATAACAGAACTTGACTCCTTCAACAGTTGCCAATGTAGCCTTGCTAAAGATACAAGCATCAGCATAAATAATTGAAAGCACTAATAATTGAAAGCACTCATGAGATTCAATTGGCTATGTGGAATTTATGATGCACAGTGTTGTATACTTATTATTTGTAAATTGCATGCTACATATAATTTATGTCAATAAACTTGCAACAAATTTATGTACCAGTCAGGGTTCTCTAGAGAACCAGAGCCACCAAGATTCATAGGTAGACAGAAAGGTAGATAGTTACTCTAAGGAATTGGTTCACACAGTTACGGATATTGAAAATCCTGATGATCTGTAGGTGGTAAGCCAGAGACCCAGGAGTGGTCATAGTGTAGTTCCAGTCTGATTCTGAGGGCCTAAGAACTAGGACGCCACATAGGAGTTACTGTTGTTATTAGGATCTGTTTAGTTAAGTCAGACTCATAGCGACCCTTTATACAACAGAATGAAACACTCCCCGACACTCAGTCATTGAAAACCATATAAATAGCAGAGAAGCACTGATAATAGTGTTTCGTCTGTTGTACATAGATTCACTATGATTTAGACACCAACTTGATAGCATCTAGCTATCTCAATTTTTTGCAAATTAAATTTTTAATAAGTTGTAGTACATATAAGCAACAACAAGAATTAGAAGAAGCAATGATGTAAGTTCCTGCCTAAAAGCTAGCAGGTTTAAGGTCGCCCAAACCCAATGTCAAACTCTAAAGACAAGAAAAAAATAATGCCCCAGCTCAAGTAGTAAGGCAGGGGGAGTCCCCATTTATTTATGGGAGAGTTAGCCATTTTATTCCACGTAGGCCTTCACCTGATTAGATTAGAGGCCACCTACATTAAGAGGAGCAACTTTCTTTACTCAGTTTACCAACTCAAATGTTAATCATATTTAGAAACACGCTTATAGACATACTTGGAAAAACATTTGACAAAATATCTGGATACTCTAAGGCCCAATTAAGTTGATATGTAAAATTAACTATCATAAGTCTACCCCTTGTCAACTTGGTATCCAGGCACATTTTCTTAAATAATAATTTCAAAAAGAGATAATAAGAAGGTCATAATTCAGACTACTATGATAAAGAAGTTCTGTGTACAACTGAAAATGCACTAGCCCTTTTCCCAGAAGAGGAAGTGAAGTCCTTTGGTGAAGTGTTACTCTTTGCCTTACAATTTCAAAACTTGAATATTATGATGTAAAATTAACAGTGCTTAAACATCAATAGAAATATCTGAACACCAGACCTGAGTCATCTTTTCCTCTGTCAGCTGATTGTAGAGAACTCTCCATAAGGCCATAGGTATAGGCTGGGGGAGAAAAGGCCATATAGCAGAAGAGGTGACCATGTGCATTTTGGCTGCTGCTTCATGTAAATTACATGAATTTTCAGGGCCTTCTCAGACCTAGGCATGTATATACTTTTTTTATTTGATGATGGAGTGACACATAATTTTATAGTTTGTTCGGTCAGATAATACTCAGTTTATGATGTATATCTCAGTTCTCATGGCAACTTTGTTTCCTGTGGTCAAGCATTCAGTTTCTACTAAGGCCAAATAGCAGTCTAAGAGCTGTTTCTCAAAAAAGGAATAGTTATCCACAGAGGATGACAGGGCTTTGCTCCAAATCTAAGGGCCTGTGCTATGATTCATCTATAGGGACTTGCCAAAGGCTCCAAATAGCATCCCTATGTGCTAGTGACATTAAGTACCATTGCATCTGATGTACTATATGTCCCATGTGACAGAGCAGGTTGAATAAAAGCATGCAACTGATGTAGAACATTCTCTTGTTCTGGGCCCTACTCAAAACTAGTGGGGTTTTGGGCTACTTGGCAATGGGATGAGGTTTGTTGTTGTTGTTAGATGCCATCGAGATGGGTCCGACTCATAGTGATCCTTTGTACAACAGAACGAAACACTCCTGGACACTGCTATGCCCAGCAGTATGTCAGTGATTCTCTGCTGTTCAAAGGGTTTTTAATGGCTGATTGTTCAAGATTGCTTCAGGAGTGGATTACCATGTCCTTTTCCAATTTTTTGCGGTGCTGGGGATCAAATCCAGGGCCTCAGAGAGTGCAGACCAGTGTTCTACCAACTGAGCTAAAACTCATTCCCCTATGAGATAGAGTGGCACACCCAAATGAGGAATATGTTATCTTAAAAATCCAAAGAAGCCCACTAGGTATTGTGCCTCTTTTTTTGTTTTGTTTTGTTTTTGTTTTTGATTATAGGAAAGGTCACATGCAATTACTTATCCATCACCTTATCCTTCACCTTAGAAGGTATAACATGAGAAACTATACATTACTGGATTCAAGAAATTTTAGTGAGATAGAAGATTGTTGGATTTACTTCCCAGACTTTGACACACAATTGTCTTACCAATAAGTCTAAAATAGTGGTTACTTTTTGTTCACTACATCTAATCAGCATAATTCCATCAATGTAATGGACTGGTGTGAGTTCTTACAGAAGGGAAAGGTGATCATGAAACCTGGGAGCTAAATTATGATAAAGGAGTTGGATAGTTGATGTACTCCTGAGGTTAGACCATGAAAGTGTATTGCTAGCCTTGTCAGCTGAAAAATAAATTACTTGTGTTGACCTTCATTAACAGAGATGGAGAGAAATACACTTGTAAGATTAATAACTATATCCCAGAAACCAGAGCTAGGGTTTAGCTCAGTGGATAGAGTATTGCTCTTCATTCTCTGAGGACCCAGGTTCAATTCCAGCACCCCAAAATGGGAGAAGGATGTGGCAATCCACTCTGGAAGCCATCCCCAAAACAATTAGCCATTGAAAACCTTATGAGGGTCACTATGAGTTGGACCCCACTCAACAGGACCTAACAACAACAACAAGCAGGTACCAAGAAATATACTAACTTGCTTAAACAATGAAGCTGCATCTAGTATAGAAGCTGTAATTGAAGTCACCACCTAGTTATGTTTATAATAATCTACTGACAGACATTCTCTGAGATACAACTGTCTTCTGCACAGACCAAATGGGCAATTTGAATAGGGACATGGTAGGAATCATCATTCCTGCATCTTTCAAGTCCTTGATGCTGACAAAAATCTCTACAGTCCCTCTAAGCGTGGGAATTGCTTTTGGTTTATTATTTTCCAATAAAGAGGCAATTCTAGTGACATCAACTTGGCTTTTCTCACTGTAATAGCCCTCACTGTACAGCTCAGGCAAGCAATGTGGTGAGTTTTTCAGCTACTACATTTATCTATTTCAATTACACATTCCAGGTTTAGGAAAATAACTTCAAAATGGTTTTAAGTAATCCACTGTGCCCACTGTGAAACAGTCCTGAGCTAAAACCATATTGATCATCAGACTTCCATAAACCACTACTCTGACTAGTGGATCCCACTGAGTTTTAGAATCATTGTCAATTCAGAATCAGTGCCATGTAGTCCTTGGAATATCTGAATATTTTCTTTTTCCCATGTTACTGTAGAAATAATAATTAGTATTTCTAGTCTCATAAAGGGCTGGGATTTAGCTCAGTTGGTAGAGCACTGTGCTGCAGTCTCTGAGGTCCTGAGTTCAATTCCCAGCACCACAAAAATGGGAGAAGGACTTGGCAATCCACTCCCAAGGCAACCCCGAAACAGTCAGCCATTGAAAACCCTATGAGGGTCGCTATGAGTGGGTAACCTGACTCGATGGCACCTAACAACAACAACAACAACAACAACAACAACAGTCATAAAAAATGGACAAGGACTCTGAGGAGTGAGAATTAAGGCAAAGACACCCCTACTGAGAGCCTGAAGAAGGGGTGCTGGTGGGGGATTTCCCCTTCATTTACGATGTTACAGATAACAACATAAGTTGCATACTTCTTCCCCTCTTTTGTTGAGACTTTATCTTGGCTATTGGTGATATAAAAAGGGGAGTTTGCCACAGGAAAGCTGAAGGGCACTATCTACAAACTATTTTTTCCCTTTCCCTCTTTGGCAGACTATGAATAAATCCAATTTTTCTTTATCAATTTGTGTTTCATAAACTTAATTTACACAGGAGACTCTGAGCGTGTAGTCCCAGTTATACCACTGCACCATCACCCTTTGGGGAAGCCTGGGAGACAGATTAACAGCATAAATTTTTGTAGTGGCCTAGGAATTTTTTTCTCAAGGGCATATGGCCTCCTCTTAATTCAGTGGGTTCTGGTTCTGTAAACTGGATGAAGTCAGGGAATTGATTGACTCTCTGTTTCAATGTATCATGTTAGATTTTATTGTTTACTTGCCCTTGAACTTTTCTACCTATACAGATCAAGTAGCAATTTATTCGGCTTCTGGTCTGTTTCACTTTTAGGAACTCCATAATCAACTACTTAATGCCATAGGTCTGTATAGGTTAGACTATTCAGATTACTGCTTTGACTTTTCTGTTCTTTATTTTAACCATACTCTCATTGTCTTTAGTGGTTGTGTATTGTACTTATCACTTGGCACTCTGGGATCCAAATATTCCTATTGCATTTAGATTCCCCAAGCCAATGACAGCAGTTCCTACTAAAAGTCTGTTTTACTGAGAAAACGAATCACAGAACTCTTCAATTATTACTAAGCATCCCCTCACAAATCTATTTTTCACAGTCATGGTGAATGAAGATGTTATGAGGGATGGCGAGTCCAGCAGGATTGCAGTAGCAAAACCTTCATTTATTTGTGTTTGTGTACAAAAGATTTTATAGCTGACAGAAGTTATAGTAGAGACTATGTTGTTGTTATTAGGTGCTATAGAGTCAAGTTTGACTCATTGCAACCCTATGTATAACAGAACTATGTCAGTGCTTCTCTGCTATTCATAGGGTTTTCAATGGCTGATTGTTTCAGGAGTGTTTCGGGAGTGGGCTGCCAGGTCCTTCTTCCTTTTGTGTAATGCTGGGTATTGAACCCAGGGCTTCAGAGAGCACACAGCAGCACTACCAACTGAGCTAAACCTCAGCCCAGTAGATACAATTGTTGTTGTTGTTGTTGTTAGGTGCCGTCGAGTCGGTATCCGACTCATAGCGACCCTCATAGGGTTTTCAATGGCTGTTTCGGGATTGCCTTGGGAGAGGATTGCCAGGCCCTTCTCCCATTTATGCGGTGCTGGGAATTGAACTTGGGACCTCAGAGACTGCAGCGCAACGCTCTACCAACTGAGCTAAATCCCAGCCCAGTAGAGACAATAGGTTAGGTGCTGTCGAGTCGGTACCCGACTCATAGTCGCCCTCATAGAGTTTTCAATGGCTGACTGTTTCGGGATTGCCTTGGGAGTGGATTGCCAGGTCCTTCTCCCATTTTTGCAGTGCTGGGAATTGAACTTGGGACCTCAGAGACTGCAGCGCAGCGCTCTACCAACTGAGCTAAATCCCAGCCCCAGTAAAGACAATAGGCAAAGTTTATTAAAAGATAAACCTTTGAGGAATTATTACTGGGAAAACTGAGGTGCCTGGAGAAGTTTACATAAACTTGGAAAGAAACTGGAAAAACTTCAGTTCTCTGGGTGAATTGTCATAAGGATATTTCTATTCCCAGGGGAAGATAAAACCAGAGTGAAAAAACTTCTAGAGGAAAAATTGGGGCTGGAGTTTGGCTCAGCTGGTAGAGTGCAGCTCTGTGCTCTCTGAGGCCTTAGGTTCGATCCTCAGAACTATAAAAATGGGAGAAGGACCTGGCATCCCACTCTCAAAATAATCCCAAAACAATCAGCCATTGAAAATCCTATGAACAGCAGAAAATCACTGACATAGTACTGGGCATGGCACAGTGTTGGGGAATGTTTCCTTCTGTTATACATAGGGTCGCTATGAGTCGTACTTGACTCAATGGCACCTAACAGCAGAAGGAAAAATACCTTGGATATGCAGAGGAGAAGGTGGGCCTGAGAGTAGTAGAAGTATGCACATGGCCACTTGGAAGGAGAAGGAAGAAAGAGAAAGCAAGCGAAGAGAAAAAGTTATGTTTTCTGACATAGAGATCAAATGAATGGACACTGCAAGCTGTGACTTTGTAGATTTCTGTGGATATCTGTGGACTCTGCTGAGAACGGGGGAAGCTGAGGATACTGGGGCATTGCATCAGTGGGAGGAGTTTTTGGGGCTTTTAAGTCCCTATCTCATTAGTGGGACAGATATTCTTCTGCTCTTTGATCTTGTCTTCAAGTGTGTCAGTTTTCTTCCACCCTGTGGTCGAGGCTGACCTGCCAGGGCTGTAAAACAGGTCTTATTCTTTAATAAAGAGGAGGGGTCCTGCTTAAGATGAGAATCACCTTCCCTATCCTGGACAAGGAGGTACCTGTGGCCTTCATATGCAAACAGGGATCTTTCTCCTCACAGATTAAACCATTTGTAAAGGTGCTATAGGTTATAGACAAGGTTATCTGAAAAATGATATTATTTTCCTGAAATGATGGTCTTTGTAAGATATTATCTATCAGGGAAGCATTGACTACTACCAGATCTAGGCCTTTGTCTCAGAGGAAGCTTCCATTGATACTCATGTCTCAGGTGACTGGGAAGCAAATGACTGGGAAATAGATAGTTGAGAAGTAGATAGCTACAGAGGACTCTATTTCTTTTCTTCTTGCCTAGTATCCTCTAGCAATGTGTCTTCAGGACCTTTCAAGGATGGATGGAGAGGTCTTAAATGACAAATCCACTAAAAATTCCAGTCTTTCCACATTTTTGAATCTCTTCCTCTATATTCAACCAAGGTAGATCTGGCCTGATTTACTCCACAGGGTCCTCTTGGTCCTTGTTTCACCTAACCAACCAAAGTGTCAGAACCTTTTCTAGCTCCACAACCTGCAACATCAATTACAAACTATCTGCTTTGTTGTTGTTAGGTGCCGTCGAGTTGAGTCCGACTCATAACGACCCTATGTATAGCAGATTGAAACACTTCTCGATTCTGTGCCAGGCACATGATCATCTTATTTATGTTTAAGCCCATTGTTGCAGACACTGTGTCAATCCATCTGTGGAGGGTTTTCCTCTTTTGTGTTGACCTGCCACTCTCCCAAACATGATGTCCTTCTCCAGGGATTGATCTCTCCTGACTACATGTCTGACAATCTGGCCATTCTTGCTTCCAAGGGGCACTCTGGTTGCACTTCTTCTAGGACAGATCTGTTGTTTCTTTTGGCAGTACAGGGTATATTCAATAGACGTCTCCAGCACCACAATTCAAAATCATCAATTCTTTTTCTGTCTCCCTTGTTCAATGTCCAGCTTTCACAACCATATGATGCCACTGAAAATACCATGGCATGAGTCAGATGCACCTTCGTCTTCAATGTGACATCTTTATTTTTCAATACTCTAAAGAGATCTTTTGCCACAGCTTTTCCCAGAGCAATGTGTCTTTTCATTTCTTGACTGCTGCTTCCACCGGTGTTGATTATAGAGCCAAGCCAAGCAAAATCTTGGACAACCTCAATCTTTTCTCCATTTATTGTGAAGTTGCATGCTGACCCAGTCGTAAGGATTTTTGTTTTCTTGATTTTGAGGTGCAAGTCATACTGAAGACTGTGTTCTTTGATCTTCATCAGTAAATGTTTCAAATCCTCTTCACTTTCAGTAAGCAAAGTTGTGACATCTGTATAATGCAGGTTGTTAATGAGTTTTCCTCCAATCCTGATGTCGCATTCTTCTTCATAAAGTCCAGCTTCTCGGATTATTTAAATTGAAAAGATATGGTGAAAGTATACAGCCCTGAAATCTCTGCTTAGCAAGCCAATATAAATAAAATTTGTCTGATCCAACTTTATGTTCCTTACATCACTAATCCACACCTTTAATATCAACTCCTACACATGTTCCCTGGATTCCTGTCTATTAGAAAACTATTATAGTGCACTGCCTTGTGCTTCACACTTTGTAGCTCATCTTTAAGGGCCTTCTGGGACTTCAGGGGTAGTGGTGGTGGGTTTTGAGGATGCTCAGCTTTGTCTTATGCAGAAACAGCCTCAGTGGAGGCCATTTCAGTTTCCTTAGGAACTATAAGGTTAATCCTTTTAGACAGTGGTACAGGGGTCACTCCCACTGGGGGAGAGATCTTTTCTACTGGAAAAGAAGAGCCTTCATAATTTATGGGCTCTATGTACCCAATTTTATCAAGGTCTTCTCAAATATCCTCATTCCAAAATGCAAGATCTCAAATCTTACCAACCAATGGAAGATAAGTAAAGATCATCCTGTTTAGTTCTTTGAAATGATTAAATGTTTTCTGGGCTCCTGCATAACCCATGTCCTTCCTTCAATGGAGGAGTCGGCGATGTGGTAGCTTGGTTTCCAGATAGCCTACTACAAAGGAGTTGGACTGTCTTGGATATTTCCTACTGTAAAACACTTCTATCTTTAGGCAGGAAAATCAAGAAGAAAGATTGTCTCTGCTGAAATTTCCTCTCCCTGCTCACTTGTTCTTTTATGCTAAGTGCTGCTGCTAATAGAAAGTACTGTAAGCAGAATTGTTTTATCTCTGATGGATAGATAAAGGCTTATCTGAAATTAAAAGATCAAACATCAGACTGGCATTGAATGTGGTGAAAAGAAAGAAGAACTACTATTTTCTCCCCTTTTTTGTATTTCTGTCTCTTCTAGAGCCTGCAGTCATACCATGGTGGCATCTGATGCCTTCGGATCTCAGAAGGTAGGCAGAGTGGGGTCTGGTTAGTACTTGGATGGGAAACCGCCTGGTAATACCAGGTGCTGTAGGCAGTGTGGGAGCAGGACTTAGCAACCCACTCCCCAAAACAATCAGCCATTGAAAACCCTAAGAATAACAGAGAAGCACGATAATAGTGTTTTGCCTGTTGTACATAGCGTCACTATGAGTCAGACACCAACTCGACAGCACCTAACAACAACAAAGATCCATGTGAAATAATTCCCCCTTTTCCTCTGGGCCTATATCCAGCCCCTCCTTCAAGTAGGCTTCCCTGTTCACCTTAGAGCACAGTAACCACTCTTTTCCCTTATGGGATATAAGCTGAACCATGCACATTAATCCTAATATTGTACTGCTTTGAATTCTATCACCATTTAAATGATGTTAATCTTCTTCCCCCACTTCATCCCATTTCATAAACAAGGCTGTAAATCAGATAGGTGGTATCAGCAGCCAAGGGCAACAGTCTGCCAGTGTCCAAATGTTCACAGAATCCTTCTTCACACTCAGTTTTTCTCCCCATTTAGAGGGAAGATATTTAGGATAATGTGTGGATAGCGGACACATATGAGCAAATGAGCAAAGCAGAAAGATGGATAAATCAATTTGATAAAGAAAACTCCTTTAGGGCCCCTGTGCATCATTTTCTAAGAACCTGGTGGCAATCTGTCATTTCTGGGTACATTCATCATATAAATAGCTGGGTAAGCTTTTTAAAAATGAATTTAGCTGCTGGATGGCTGTGCTACCTTTGTCATAGACTGGAAATCTCTCTACTAGGTAATAGAGAGATTTTTCAAAAGCTTATAAATACCAAGTCCATTTTTCCTAATACATAGGAGCTCAAAAGTATCCCTAGGGTCCTGGTTTACCTAATAAATCATCCACATATTTTATTTCTAAAATGAAGAAATCTATCAGCCCAGCTGAGTTCTTGGATTGGCTTTCTAACTCAGAGAGAATTTATCATCATTCTTTTTGCTGTATTTAGCTTGGATGTCAACCTGAAAGTTGAAGTTCAGCATTGAGAATCTCAAGCCAAAGATCTGCAAACTGTGATATTAATCAAATGAACCCCATATATTAGGGATAGAGCTGGTATGATCATTGGAGTCTCTTGCAAGTTACTGCCTTGCCTACTCAAAAACTATTTTGTGCTTGAGAACAGAATAGAGGACAGAAAGTAGTGGAAGAGGGGGCTTACAAAAAAAAGTGGAGACTTTTTCAAGTGATAGATATTTCTGACTTGATCATGAAGATAGTTTCATAGGTGTATACATATGTCAAAACTTACCAAGGTGTACACTTTAAATATGCAAATTTTTCTTGTACTTCGATCATACCTCAATAAAGCTGCTTAAGAAAGAATTAGGTGATATAATTTTCTAATTGCATCTGTTTATTGAGATAAATTGAGGTAAGAAAAGTAGTTGTAGAGCTGGACCGATTTGTGGCTTTGTCACTTACTAGCTGAGTGATGTTTAGGAGGTTTTTAACCTCTTTGAATTTTATTTTCCCATCTGAAAATGGGAATTGCAATGAGAATACCTACTTTAGATTTTTAAAATTAAATGAGATAATGTATACAGAGCACTTGGCACAATACTGAGCACAAATTAAGTCTAAAAGAAATTGCAGCTACTATTCTACCTGAAACTATGATATTCATTTTGTACTGGATGACAGCATATGTAATAATGAGCAGATTCTTAAAGCATTTTATTGATTATAGTGATTGTGATACTTTTATTAGGCACTCAATTGTGGGCAGATCCCCATAACTGAAGCTGTTGTTGTTGTTAGGTGCTGTCGAGTCGGTATCCGACTCATAGCGACCCTCATAGGGTTTTCAATGGCTGACTGTTTCAGGATTGCCTTGGGAGTGGATTGCCAGGCCCTTCTCCCATTTTTGCAGTGCTGGGAATTGAACTCGGGACCTCAGAGACTGCAGCGCAGCGCTCTACCCATTGAGCTAAATCCCAGCCCAACTGAAGCTGTTAGGAAATAAAAATTGTAAGCAAACTAGAGCCCCTGACCTCAGTGATTTTATAAAATGAATTGGCAGAGATGAGACACATGTTTGGATGAAGATGTACCAAAGCATATACAGAAATACATAAAGAAGTACAGATTTAGATAGTACAAATATTGCAGGTAAAAATAATTTGAAAAAAATATGTGTCTGTACTGAACCTGTATAGCCTTTTTTCTTGTCATTTTCTAAATAATGCAGTATAACTATTTACATAGCATGTACACAGTATTAGATATTATAAATCATCTACAGATGATTTAAAATATATAGGATATATGCAAATACTATACAATTTATATAATGTACTTGTCCATCCGAGGGTTTGGTATCTTTGGTAGGCAGAAAAAGATTATACTGAGGGAAGACAGAGCATGCCTACTCTCTGAAGTAACTGGCAATTGGTTACTTTGTATGTTTCTTAAAAGAAATCAGCTTATCTCAAGCTAGAGACACTTGAAGCTATAAACATTTCTCCCTTTCATCCATGTGGAGGAAAATATTTGAAAAACATTACATCTAGAGATTGAAAGTATACAGGAAGGTATGCATAGGTTAGATAAAAACACTGCCCCATTTTATATAAGGGACTGGAGTGTCCTTGGAGTTTGGTTTCTGCATAGGTTCTAGAAACAATCTCCCTCAGATACTGAGGCATATCTGTATTTGCCATTGAAAAGTGCTTGCTTCTGAATATAAATTGGCAGAGCCTGAGTACAGAAAGATTTCCATCAGTGAGCACTTTCTAAAATGTCCTGCATTATTTGAAACAAAATGTTTTGTCATAATAGCACCATATATATGGTAGAGTTAATTACCCATTAGAATAGTGAAGTGGAAATCAAAAGAACAGAAGTATATCAGGCTTGTAGAAAACCTGACATACTGCCAGGCAAATCTGGACGCTTTGGTCAGTGAAATTGCCCTGGGACTCTTCTGTGGAAATCTCCCCCCAAATATGGTAAAAAGAGCCATAAGGGAACAAATGTGAAAGAGAACCCTGAGATGAGCTCCTGCTATGCAAATACTCACCTGGTAAAGAGGCAGTGGAATGAAGTGACTGATCTCAGACTCTTGAACAGAACTTCTTGAGTTTGAAACATAGCTTTGTTACTTATCAACATGTGAGACCTCAGGGAACTAATTATCCTCTCTATGCTTTAGTTCGTTCATCTGTTAAATTGAGATAATGCATATGTACCTAGTTGGATTTTGGTGATGATTAAATGAGTTTAGAAAACAAAGTGCTTGTTGATAAGTGCCATCAAGTTGGGTCCAACTCATATGACCCTATGTAAAACACAATGATACACTACTTGACAGCATGCCATGCACACAATTTTTTTTATATTTAAGCCCATTGTTGCAGTCACTGTGTCAATCAATCTAGTAAGGGGTCTTCTTTTTTTTTTTTTTTTTTTTTTTTTTTTTTTTTTTTTTTTTTTTTTTTTTTTTTTTTTTTTTTTTTTTTTTTTTTTTTTTTGCTAACTTGCCACTCTCCTAAGCATGATGTCTTTCTTCAGGGATTGGTCCCTCTTGACAACATGTCCAAAATACATAAGATGTAGTCTAGCCATCCTTGTTTCCCAGAAGCACTCAGGTTGAACTTCTTCTAGGACAGATCTTTTGGTTCTTTTGGCAGGCCATGGCATATTCAATATTAGCCTCCAGAACCATAATTTAAAAGCATCAATTCTTTTCCTATCTCCCTTATTTAATGTCCAGCTTTCACAACTGTATGATGTGACTGAAAATACCATGGCATGAGTGGCATGCACCTTCATCTTTGATGAGACCTTCTTACCTTTCAACACTTTAAATAAGTCTTTTGCAAAATTTTCCAAATGCAATGGATCTATTGATTTCTTGCCTGCTGCTTCCATGGCTGGCTGTTGATTATAGAACTAAGTAAAGCAAAATCTTGGACAATCTCAAGCTTTTCTCCTTTTATCATGAAGTTGTGCACTGACCCAGTTGTAAGGATTTTGTTTTCTTGATATTGAGGCACAATCCATACTGAAGACTTTGTTCTTTGATCTTCATCGGTAAATGTTTCAAATCTTCACTTTCAGCAAGCAAAGTTGTGTCATCTGCATAACATAAGTTGTTAATGAATCTTCCTCCAATCCTGATGCTGCATTCTTCTTCATAAAGTCCAGCTTCTCAGATTATTTGCTCAGCATAGGCATTAAAAAGGTATGTTGAAAGGATACAGCCCTGAAACACACCTTTCTCAACTTTGAACCAACCAGTTTTTCCTTGTTCTATTTGAATGACTGCCTCGTGGTCCATGTACAGATTCCCCATGAGTGTAATTAAATCCTCTGGCATTCCCATTCTTTTCATGTTATCCATAATTTGTTGTGATCTACACAAATGCCTTTGCCTTTGCATAGTCAATGCTTAGAACATAGTAAGTGCTCAAAACTGTTTGCTGTTATTGTCTACTACTAAGTAAGCTTCACAAAGGTAGGGAGTTTTGTTTGCTTTGTTCACTGCTCCATCCTAAGCACATACAGCAGTGCCTTGTACATAAGAGGTACTCAGTACCTATTTTACTTTCAAATCTATGCCATTATCAAACCCATCACACTGTATGTTAATTATTATTATTATTATTTTGTGTGTGGTACTGGGGGTTGAACCCAGGGCCTCGCACCTGCATGATTTGCAAGTACTGGACTACTGAGCTGCACCCCCAGCCTTTTTTTTTTTTCACTTTTTTGAGACAGGGTCTCACCAAGTTACGCAGACTGCCTCTGGTCTCGAACTTGCGATCCTTCCACCTCCACCTCCCAAGCCACTGGGATTAGAGGCGTGTGCCACAATGCCCAGGTGTTAATTTAAAAATTTAAAAAGGTATTCATTAAATATTTGTTGGATAAATTAATGAATCCATAATTCTTTTTTCTCACATCTCATATATATTTCAAAATGTATCTAGAATCTGATCGGTTTTATGGCCTTTTCTGCTACCATCTGTTCAATAGTCTCTATCTTTGTTCACCTGAGTTATCACAAAAGCCTCCTAACTTGGCTGGCTGCATCTGTCCTTTATACCCAGTAACCTGCCCCCAAGCAGCCCTCCACCTTTATTTTTGCAAATAATACTCAGTTACCTTTTAAAAACATAAGTTAGATCATGTTGCTTCTCTGCTCAAAATCCACCCATGATTCCCAAGCTCACTTATAGCACTGGACAATTTTTTACTTGACCTGCTCTTAGCTGCATGTCTGATCTCATTTTCTATTACTTTCCTCTTTGCTTATTGTGTTCTCATCACACTGGAACAGAATCAGCATGTCCTTATCAAATAAGCACACACTCTTGTATTTGTTTTTCCCTCTGTCAGGAATGATCCCCTCCTAGATATGCCTTCAGTTTTTTTCCCTCAGTTCTCCTGATCTTTGTCCAAACACTGCCTTTAAGAGACATTCCAAGGATATATAGAAAAATATTCCCACAAAAAGACATGCAAGTGGAAGAGAGGCCTTTGGTGGTGGTGGGGAATGGGGGGAAGAAGTGCACAAAAGGTAAGGGGGAACTTATCTGTGCAATGT
Source organism: Pedetes capensis (assembly GCA_007922755.1). NCBI lineage: Eukaryota > Metazoa > Chordata > Mammalia > Rodentia > Pedetidae > Pedetes > Pedetes capensis. The sequence continues at coordinate 16,614 of VMDO01030631.1, forward strand.
ACAATGAAACACATATATGGACATGTCACAATGAAATGCACGTCAGAATGAAACACACTAAGTTGAACATTAAAAATTTCCAATAAAAAAGAGAGACCATCCCTGATTGTCCTATATAAAACAGCATCCTAACCCCTGGTATTCCCTTACCACTGTGCTCTGCTTTATTTTTATTCATAGTATTTATGATGATTTGACACATCCTTTTGAGAGACAGTCTCATTGTGTAGCCAAAAATGGCCTGGAACTCTGGTTGATGTCTTGCCTCAGCCCCTCAAGTGCTGGGATTACAGGGAGGTGTCACCAATTCTGGCTTGCCTGATATATGTGTAATTTGTTCCTTGGTTCTGGTCTGTCTCAACCGACCAAAATATTATCTCCAGAACGGGAGAGTTTTTGGTTGTTTTGTTCACTGTTATCCACAGTACCTCGAACAGTGTCAAGAATATTTTGATTCCACAATAATTACTTGTTGAATTAATGAATAAATGTTTTCTAGAAATAATATCCCTAGCCAGGTATGGTGGTACCTGCTTGTAATCCTAGCACTTTGGAGGCATAGGCATGAGAATCAGGAATTTGAGACCAGCCTAGGCTATATAGCAAGTCCTGAGTCAGCTGGAGGTACATAGTAAGAACCTATGTCAAAAAATCAAGGACTGGGAGCATAAGTCAGTGGAGCAGTGCTTGACTAGCATATATCAGACCCTGGGTTTGATCCCCAACACCATAAAAAAGTAATGTGCCACACCAGTGTCTAGAAACAACGTATATTCTAAGATAATCACATCCCAGGGATAGCTATATTTAGCTTTGATTATTAGAAAGTGGAGAGAGTAAATTTTTTCTTCTTAAAGTCACATTGGTAGGCAAAATATGGGAAAAAAGGTTTATGGGGGAAATACTGACAAAATCCCTGAGACATGAAAACCTGCAGGGACAATGACCTTAGAGTATGGTCTCACTTATCGATGCTATGGGCCTAGTCAAAATCTTGCCAGCCTGAATTTAATGGTCTGCTGGAAATATAATGTTTTGGGGAGAAAAGTAGACATCTTAGTGCAGTTCTGTGTTATTCATTTGTAATTATGTGGACCATAATCTTTTTAAACAAAATATTTTATTGACTTTTATTCACTTTGAAGAGAAACACGGGAAAATAAGAATTAATGATAACTCTTCCTATTTAAAAAATTATGACATTCTAACTTTTTAAAAAGATTTGTAGTAGACAGGTAGTAGGAAAATAAAAAACCAAAAAACCATTGACAAGCTTGTTGAAGCTTTGCATTAAGTTTGTGAACTTGCTGCTCCAAATAAAATGTTGTGATTCACAGATATTTGCTTAGGGATGTGAATTTATGCTCCAGAATGGAGAGGATTTAAAAATTTGGAAGTGTGGTTCTTCCATATTTATTAAATCCATATAATTACATGAATAACAATGATCATTAGCGAGAAAGAAAATAAATCTCTGCATTTACAAAGCACAGGTTCACTAGAACTCCCAGGGCTGCCTCATCAGGTTTTGTGCATATTGTCTACCAGTCTGGGAGCAGCATTAAAGTACCCAAGCGAAATAGTCAGAACTGAGGCTCCCATCTTCTTTGGTTCTAGTCAAAACCTTAACCAAAACCTGGAGAAGAGGAGGCAAGACAGCCATTTAGAACTCAGGTTTAGAGATAAGGGAGGAGAAAGCAAGTGAGTATCAACTGTTTCTAGCCCTTAATTCACCTCAAGGCTCCGTCCTAGCAGTCCAGAAAATGTCCTCAAATAACAGACATTCCAATAGCCACACCACAATGTAGATATAGCCTCATTCCTTCCATTGTCCAACCCAGCTATACTGTCAGCGTGAGATCCTGTGTGTTATGTGTCACTATTTTCTCCACTCATTGTTCCCTTGGTCTAGAATCTCTGAAGTGCACTTCTGTTTATCTCAGAAGCTCCTCCTCCATTGTATGTTCCTCTTGCTCTTCCTTATTCCCATTCTTTGATTGCCTAGACTATGACATTAAAAAGACAAACAAACCAATTCCAAAGCCCTTCAAGATGAAGCAGCCTGCTGTCTTGATTTTTTGCTGCCGAGCTCTCTAGAGTTGAGTTATAAATAGCTCCACTTCATGTAGTACTATGTTTCAAGATTTTTGACAGGGTACTTTTTAAATATTCCAAAAATTATACAAACATCTTGCTTGTCTTGGAAACATGAAAAAGTGAACAGACAACATGCTTTAAACAATCCTTCATTTGTTTTAATATAATTAGGATTGGGAGTAGTTAATCAATCAGAATGTCTCTATGTAGCATTTTAGAATCAACAAGAGATTGGAAGTACAACTATTGTGACTACCCCTTGCATTCTAATAAGCTTGAATGTAAGCAGAATAAATAAATGGGAGAATCTTTCTGCCTTAATTAGTTTCCCTTTTACTTCAATGAGTTCAATGGGGGTCAATTGTTCTTAGACTCCTGAAAACAGAATAAGTTGATAGCTGCCCATTCTCCTTTGACACTTGATAAGACACTAAGGGCTACTTATGTGAGCAATCATTTCAACAGAGACAACATGAAAGCCTATTACTAGCCAAGAATGAGGCTAGGTGTTAAGCATAAAATGACGAATAAAAACAGATGCCTGGTTTCTTGGAGATTGTGATCTTATGGGTGAGACTGACATTAATCAAATGATTGCACAAGTGAATAACTGAATATATAATTATAAATTGAGATAAATACTTTGAAGGAAAAGAACACAGCTTTCAGGAAGCGTATCCTATAACAGAAAATTAATGAAGGACTCTACAAAGAAATACTGCTTAAACTGAGATTTGAGTGGTCAGTTGGAGTTAAGTGATTCCTTGGGAAGAATTGTACTCCAAGCAGAAAGAACAATGAATCCAACATACTATGGAGGGCTAGAAACAAGTCTCCCCACTCAATTAAGAAGTACTAAATGCAGAGCCATGGAGTCCAATGAAGCATTTAGGATTTTGTCTTACAAGCAAGGGATAAACAACAGAAAAGAGTTTAAGTGGAGGAAAGAAGTGATCCAATTTATAATCTGAAAAGATCATTGTGGCTATAGTGCAAAAATAGTTTCCCCAGAGATCCTCACTGACAAGGATTTTGTTAGAAATGCAAAGACTATCATCAGTGAGAGAGGAAGAAGGATCATGAATTCAAAGCCAGCCTGGGCTACATAGTGAAATTCTGTACTAACAACAGCAACCCAAATAAAATGCAAAGGCTACTCAAGGGGTATCTGTAGCCACAGCACTGTAGCATCCAATCTTGGAAAGCTAAGCAGGGTTGGCCTGGTTAATCATTGGATGGGAGACTTCCTGGGAATACCAGGTGCTGCAGGATAGGGAGAAGGATCTGGCAATCCACTCCCCAAACAGTCCACCATTGAAAACTCTATGAATAGCAGTGAAGCACTGATAATAGTGCGGGGTGTGGCAGAGTGTCAGGGAGTATTTCGTTTTGTTGTACATAGGGTCACTATGAGTTGGAGTCAACTCAAAGGCACCTAACAACAACAACAATAACAAAAACTTAAGGGGAAGAAGTGGAAAGGACAATTGTTCAAGCTTTAACCAAATAGTAATAGCAAAGTTGCAATGCATTTACCTCGAGTGGCAACAGTGAAGGATTCTATAGGAAAAAATATTAAATGATGCAGGAAACAGCAAAAGAAATAGGAAGGAATACGAGAGTCATTATACCAAAAAGAATTGGTGGATGATCAATCATTTCAAGAAGTTGAAGTCATTAATACCACATGCAAATAACATTTTGCTAAATATCATTCAAAAGTGACTGCAGCAGTATGTTGATGGGGAACTGTCTGAAAATCAAGCCGGATTCAGAAAAGAGTGTGGAGCAAGGGACATCATTGCTGATGTCAGATGGATATTGGATGAAAGCAGAAAGATATCTACCTATGTTTTTTTGACTATACAAAGGCATTTGACTATGTGGATCACAAAAAAACTATGGATAACATTGTGAAGAATGGGAATACCAGAGCACTTAACTGTACTCATGAAGATCTTTACATGGAAAAGGAGGCAGTTGTTTGAACAGAATAAGGAAACACTGCCTGGTTTAAAGTCAGGAAAGGTGTGTGTCAGGGATGTATCCCTTCAGCATACCTCTTCAATCTCTATGCTGAGCAAATAATCCAAGAAGCTGCACTTTATGAAGAAGAATGTTGTATCAAGATTGGAATCAGCTGGGCGCGGTGGCGCATGCCTGTAATTCCAGCAGCTTGGGAGGCAGAGCCAGGAGGATCGCAAGTTTGAGACCAGAGGAAGTCTGCATAACTTAGTGAGACCCTGCCTCAAAAAGTAAAAAAATGGGCTGGGCTGGGGGCGTAGCTCAGTGGTCCAGCACTTGCATAGCATGCAAGCGCGAGGCCCTGTGTTCAACTCCTAGTACCGCCA
>VMDO01030632.1:0-21054 GCA_007922755.1 Pedetes capensis
AAAAAAAAAAAAAAAAAAAAAAGAAAGAAAGAAAGGAAGGAAGAAAATAGTAAGCACTACTACCATATTCATCATCCACAACAAAAACAGAAAGAATATGAATGGAAGGTAAAATATATCAACTAACAAGTAAATACAAATCAATTAAAATTTGCTTTAGGTAAAAAAGATTTTCACATAAGATTAAAATCAATAAAACATGTCTATAGAAAAAAACAAGAGCATTTTCACAAGTAACTAAAAGGAACAAAGTGGCTGTAAGTCATAAAAATACAATAAAGCATTACAAATATGACAATGGTAATATTGAACAAAGATTATGTATGAAATGGAATATGGGACTATAAGCTATAATTTATCCAATCAACCAATACTCATGAAGTCTTTTCAGTACTAAGGTTATGGCAAAGTAATATAAACAATTTTTCTACCTTACGAAGTTCATACATAGGTGAGACTGATAATAAAAATATGCATACAGAAAATATTTAAGTATTTTAACAAATACTATAAAAATTATTTTTATTCTATGAAAGCTGAATAGTTCATTAAACTATTTAACAAATAATACTGTATCAATTTGCAGTGTGATCAAACATGGTAAATGCTTCTGCTGAGAGACATCCAATGGAAAGGCAGGGATCTGCGATATGGGAAGGGGGCATATTGAACCTTAGTAACAGTGTGTGACAAGTTTCAACCATGGTTATGATCTTGAGACCAAGGCTTGGAATTCTCACTGGAAATCACCCAGGTCTCTTTGTGCTCAAAAAGAGGGATTAAGATCCAGCATCAAGGTGATGTTTATTTTGCTTTTTGATGTCGATGAAATTGTACAAACTGAGTTTGTACCCAGGAACATTACAGTGGACTTTAAATATTACAAGAGCTTATTAGAGTGTTTAAGAAATTATGTGCACCATACAGGTGGCATGACACACACTTGAAATCCCAACAACTCAGGAGGTTTAGGCAAGAGGATCCTTAGTTCAAGGTCAGACGCAGCGTGTACAACTTAGTGATACCCTGACTCAATGCTCCATGTCCCAAATTGATTCTCCTATGGCAATTCTGTCAAATAAAATATTATGTGTGTCCTTATCATCCTTAGTCACCTGATCTGACACCAGGTAACATCTGTGTCTTCTCCAAAGTCAAAAGACCATGAAAGGTAGCCATTTTGAATCAGTTCAGGACACAGAGGCAGCCACAAGAGCACAACAAAAACACTCAGGAAAGAAATTTTCCAGAATTGCTTCAGAATGTGGCATTTTGAAGGTGATTAATGGCAATGTGTCTTTTACTATATTTTTTTTAAGTTAAACACTTACCATACTTTAAAATCACACCTTCTATATCTGAAACAAAACATACTAGGAATGACAGGATATTAATTTTTTAAATTTCTCTCTCATAAAGAGTATCTGAACAATAGTTTTAAAAATGTTGCTCAAGAAGATGAGTTCCCTTACCTCTTCTCTACATATCTGTTTTTATTGATGTTTAAGAAAAAAAAAGAAGCTATGAAGATCTATTTTGTAGACACTTCTGTAAAGAATAACTAGAAGCTACACATGTAATTTCAAGCTCAGTTTATTATCATTGTTAAGATTTTTTAAAGTTATTTCAAGTTTCAGTATGTGCTTTCTCATTTTTGCTACTCTATTTAATGTGCAAATTTATAAATAATATATATACATACTATTTGTCTGCCTGAATAAAATATAACTAAAATATTTAGAAGTTAGATCAAGTACATGGTTGTTTGCACTTTGGATAAAGAACCTTCTGAATTTTAAATATTCGTTTTTTTCTTCATCCCAGAACTGATTCCCCCTTTAGAATAACATATAAAATATACACAAAATATGCCTAGGTGACTTCGAGGAAAGAATAAATTATCATGACTGGCATGGGGGTTCAAGACAATAATTCAGACTGCATACAATATTTGAAACTCACTGAGAATGTTTCAGTAATTTACATTTCACTTGATTTCTAAAGTGTCGTTATTAAACACAGAAATCCCTTGTGTAACCTCGCACATTTCCATAACCTCTGCTCACAGAAATTAGAAGAACACAATGAATCATTGAGTATGCGAGAGAAGACTGCTTTCTTCACGGAAAATTCAAAACCCATGTCTCCACTGATGGCCAGTCTTAGATGTTATCATCATTAGATAAAGAGGGTAGGATTGAAATTTTTATTGCTCTTATTTTTCTTGTAGGAATTTGTAGGCAAATATGTTTGGGGGACACTGCACATTACATAAGTGTAATTCATCTGCAGAATCAAATAGCAGGCTGAATTTCTCAGCAAATCTAATAGTCTCCAGTTTTTCAATATCATGTAGTAATGACTATTACTTACATTTTCCTCTGCCAGTGTTAATTTACATTATTACCATATAAGTTACAACTTCCTGAACCATATTGAGTAACTCCCTCCAAACAGATGCCATTTCATCATAGATGTCATTCCAATATATTTCTCAGAATCAAAGTGGATTAGCCCAAGTACTTTTTGAGGATAGTATCAATACTCATGGATGCACAGATTGTACACAAATTATATTTGAATGCATTGATTTTCAGGAAGATACATTTTAAAGGTCTTCAGCCATAGCACACTGGCATCTGATCCTACCTGTTATTGGAAGCTAAGTAAGGTCAACCTGGACAGTCCTTAGATGGGAGACCACTTGGGAATACCAGGTACTGCAGGGCAGGGAGAAGGACCTGGGAATCCACTCCCCAAAATTCCACCACTGAAAATCCTATGACTAGCAGGGAAGCACTGGCAATAATCCCAGGCATGGTGTAGTTCCACGTAGTGTTTCATCTGTTGTACGTAAGGGCACTATGAGTTGGACCCTACTCAACAGCACTTCACAAGAAGAACACAATAGTGGTATGGGTTTGGGGTTTAGCTCAGTTGGTAGAGTGCTACTCTGTGCTCTTTCAGGCCCTGGATTTCATCCTCAGCACCACAAAAATGGTAAAAGAATGTGGCAGCCCATTACCCATACACTCCCAAAACAATCTGCCATAGAAAACTGTATGAATAGCAGAGAATCACTGACATAATGACTGGCATAGCACAATGTCAGCCAGTGTTTCATTCTGTTGTACATAGGGTTGCTATGAATCAGACCTGACTCACCGAATCTAACAACAACAGTAGTGATGTAACTTTTAATTAATTTAAATTTGTTTGATTAAATATGGGGATTAAAAGATAGCTGTCACACCTGAGTAGCTTTACAGAGACATTTGTAATGGCAATGTATTTATGAAAATGTATTATAATTAGTTCAAAACGAGGACTGGGAAAAGACTGATTGAGAACCACAGGGTGGACATAGTTATGATGTGGATAATAATGCATGTAGTTTTTCTATTGAGTAAAAGTTAAAAGGAATATAAAAGAGGGCAAATTTATGATAAAATTGGATATAATGAAACATTAAAAGCAAGCTGATCAGCTTGATTGGGTGGATAATGGAGAAATATTATTTAAGACAATTAAAAATAATCATTGATGAGAAAAAAGTTTTATCAATGTTTCATAATTTATGATTGTACATAAGACCAAACCAAATGTTGGCAGAAGGGTAACTAAGGGTGGAAAATTACCAAATTAATTAAATAAACAAACAAATAAAATAACTAATGCCAAATCATAGGACAGGCCTCATATGTAAAAAGAACTATAATTTTGCAGTATCTGTTTTCAAAGGAAACATCACTGTATCCATTAAGCACAAGTCCAGGGAATATTTCTTAATTTGGAATACTTCCTTCTCCTTCTCCTATGTCTGTTTTGTGAAGATATCCAATCTACATGGAGTTCATAAAACTCCATAATATCCTGCTTTTGTGTCTACCATGGTTGTGGTTCTCATATCCCCACAATAAGTTCTTGTGGTTAAGCTTTCCACATGAAACAATTGTTTCCTTACCTATTATGACCCCAAAGTTAACTATTTTGTTTCTGTAGTCTTTGATCACTCTTTCTTGGTGTCCTTGTGATTAACCACCCTCAACTCATTAAGTAGATGTTGGGTTCTTCCTGGGGTTTCTCTCTCTCTCTGTGTTGTGGGTGGAAGCAAGAGGTGGGTGACCCAACACTGCACCTGGTGGCAAGGCTGTGGCTGGAAAACAGTCATGCACAGGATAGAAGGATGGGTTTATTCACAAAGGAAGGGAAAAGAATGGAGGATTAAGGAGAGGGGAAATGGGAGTTAGAGAAGGGAATCACTCTGCTGCTGTCTCTGCCACTGGGGAAGAGCCTCCTGGCTGTCCTTTCTCTTCCAGCTTACAGCTTTAGCCACTTTGGGGGCCCTGAGCTTGACTCCTGGAGTCTTGCCTCTGGAAGCTGGAGGTCTATGTAGGATATCTGGCATTGTAGCAGTCAGGGTAAGATAGAGGTGGCAGGCAGGTTGAAGTATGATTAAGGTAGTTCAGAGGAAGGCTGAAGGCTAGGCTAGGCAGACAAGTAAATGGGCCTTGGGTTCCTAAGGAACCTCAAGGAGCCAGTGAGCTTATCTTGGATGTTATTCAGAATGGCTGCTGAATTCTGAACTCCAGAGTTTGTATGGTCTGATAGCCAGCCAATCAGGGGAACAGGGTTGGATTAGAAATGACAAATTGGACACAAGGAGGGCTTTAGATGCTACCATACTTTGGGTGCCATCTTGGTCCCCTCTATGGGAGAGGGGAAGAGTGAGATACCTGGATGTATAGCAAAGGTGACCCATTGATATCTTGCCCCATAGGATTTCAAGTGGGCTAGATGAGCTCCTGGTACTGGCCATGTTTCGGGTATTCTCTATTCCCCTGGGAATCCCAACAACTAGATAATCTTTGGCCTATTTCTTAGAGCCTTTTCTTCATTTAAACTTTCTCTCTAGGTGACCACAAGAAATCCTCTTCAAATAACAAAAAATATGTTTTGATTGCAAAAATCTATATTCCCTTAACCTTCCATACCCATACACATGCACAATCCTCTGAATAATTCCACTTTGATATCAGTCATTTAGTCATTCTTTTTTCAATTAATCATTCATGTAACAAGTCTGATTTATTTGCCAACTTTCAATGTAAGCATAATTGTCTCCAAGAGGAATTTTTTCACTGTTCTGTGTTTTAAGGCCTAAAATCCTTTACATAACTTCTGATTGTATGTGGGCATACTTTACATGAAGAGAAAAGCTATGGTTAGTTTGTTCAGTATCTGAAAATAGGATAGTATCCCTACTAGTATGTGTCATTAGCACTCCTACAGCCATAGGAGTGGGCATCTGATCCCATCAGACCTTGGAAGCTAACCAGAGCCTGGCCTGCTTAGTACTTGGATGAGAGACTACCTGGGAACACCAGTTACCGTAGGCTTGGGAGAAAGACCCCGCAACCCACTCCCAAAAACCAATCTGCCACTGAAAACCCTATGAATAGAAGAGAAGCACTGACAAAGTGTTTTACCTGTTGTACATAGGGTCGCTATGAGTTGGATACCAACTCAATGGCACCTAACAACAGCAAGAACAACAACAATTACTTTATATATTTTGTTACATAATTTTCCTATCTATTCTTCATTACACAGTCATTCAAATCCAAAAAATTTACTACAATGGACAGTTTTTCAATGCACAGTCTATGTCAGAAATTATGAAGCAGCAGCCCAGAGGACTTGTTTGTGTCCCATGAGCTAAGATTTATTTTTATTTTAATTTTCAAATATGGTTAAAAATAAGAGTGGAATAGGAGGCAGGTATATTTTTAACCTCAGAAACTTAAAATATTTACCTTCTGGCTCTCAGCAGAAAAATTGTGTTGACTGTGATCTATGTGTGGGTTACCCCCATATGTCCTGGACTCTACAAACTGTGAATCCACACATGGCTATTACAAGAGAAATATATTTTTCTTGGTGAGCTTAAAACTTCCAGACTACTAGTTACTGAGTCACTCAAAAGACTGGTTTCTGATATGTTTCTTCTACTACTTGATTTGGCTTTATTTCTAAAACAACATTTGAATAAACAAAAATCATCTAGAGAAACAAAAGCAAAAACAATGACCTCCTTCTCAATGACTTCCAACATTCTCACTCCTTAACTTCTTTATTCTGGTAGATTTTGTGGGGCAGATAATAAATTTGGTATTCTTCAAAGCTAGATGAAAGGAATGCTTTTCCTACTATTCAGTGAAAGTACAACATGCTATTGTTGTTTTACTGTAATTTGTCTACTAATCAAAGGTAGAAAATAGCATCATAAGAAAGTGAAAAATTTATTGCAAATCCCAATATTATGTAGTTTCAATCTTATTTTTTCCAGGTCCCTAAAGGTAAAAAGTAACAGGTATATAGAATTCTTAAGTGCAAATACCAACTTATAAAGCCCTACAGTGAAAAGTTCCCATGATATGAAAGCCAACTATAACCTAAGTACATCAAAACCATATATTTTCTACATAAAAAGATTTTTGAACTCCCTAGAAGCCACATAGCAAAAATTTCAATTTTAAGAAGAAACCTAGGTAATGAGCAAATGAATAAGAAAGAAGAGATGAAAAATTCAGGTTATCTTTCATTCCATCAACCTGAAAGGAAACATCCCAACAACCCTGTTTTCTCTTTTAAATGAGAGTTCAAAAAGAATAAAACTGAAAGAATAAAACAATGTCAATCCCATACTGCTATATGTCTGAATACATGTAGAAGCTCTATGAGCACATTTTTTAGATGTTGACTACATGTATGGAAAGAGGTGATGGAAAAGCTCTACAAAAAATGTCAGAATGAGACCAGGTGCTGATTATGGATCAGACCATCAACTTCTCATATGCAGGTTCAAAGTTAAAATGAAAAAAATTAGAACAAGTGTACAAATTCCAAGGTATGACTTTGAGTATACCCCACATGAATTCACAGATCACTACAAGAACAGAGTTGATGCATTAGGCACTATGATGAAAGACCAGACAAGTTGTGGCATGACATCAAAGACATCATTCATGAGGCAAGCAAAAGGTTATTAAAAAGACAGAAAAAAATAAGAAAAGACCAAATTACATTTCAAAAGAGACTTTGACACTTGCCTTTAAAAGTCAAGTACCTAGAATAAAAGTAACACAAGTTGAATTTAAGGGAACTAAACAGAAGATTTCAAAGGGCATCTCAAGAAGACAAAATCAAATATTATAATGACTTGCACAAAGAATTGAGATAGAAAACCCAAAAAGAATGACATGCTCTGTGTTTTTCAAGCTTAACGAATTAAAGCAAAATTCAAGCCTCAAGTGGCAATAGTGAAAGATTTTATATGAAAATATTAAACGACTCAGAAAACATCAAAAGATGATGGAAGGAACACAATCATTATATCTAAAAGAATTGGTGGATAACCAACCATTTCACAAGATTGCATATGGTCAGGAACCAATATTGAAGGATAAAGTGGAAACTGCCTTGAAGGAGTTGGGGAAACACAAGGCTCCAGGAATTGATGAAATACTAATTGAGATTTTCAACAAACAAATGCAACACTGAAGGTACTCACTTTTTTATACTTAGAGATTTGGAAAACTTCTACCTCGTCAACTGACTGGAAGAGATCCATATTTTTGCCTATATTCAAGAAAGGGGGTCCAACTAAATGTATGAATTATCAAACGACATTATTAAGTCGAACACAAGAAAAATTGTGTTAAATATCATTCAAGAGTGACTGCAACTGGGTGAGGTGGCGCACACCTGTAATCCCAGACACTCGGGAGGCAAAGGCAGGATTGCAAGTTGGAGACCAGATGTAGTCTGAGTAATTTAGCCAGACCCTGTCTCAAAAAAAAAAAAAAAAAATTAAAAAATGGACTGAGGGTGCAGCTCAGCAGTACAGCACTTGGAAAGCATGCAAGCACAGGGTCCTGAGTTCAACCCCCAGTGCTGTAAATAAATAAACAAATAAATAAATAAATAATAAAAAGTGACTGCCCAGTATATTAACAGCGAACTGTCAGAATATCAAGCCAGATTCAGAAGAGAGCATGGGACCAGGGGCATCATTGTTGATGTTAGATGGATATTGGCTGAAAGGAGAGAATAACAGAAGATTATCTATGTTTTATTGACCAACCAAAGGCATTTGTGTGGCTCATAACTCATTATGGGTACTATTGAAACAATGGTAATAACAGAGTACTTTGCTCATGAAGAATATGCCATGGACCAGCAGGCAGTTTTTTGTACAGAACAAGAATATGATACCTGGTTTAAATTCAAGAAAGACATGCATCAGGGTTGTATCATTTCAGTGTACCTTTTCAATCTCTACACAGAGCAAATAATCCACAATGCTGGACTTTATAAAGAAGAACGTATCACCAAGATTGGAGAAAGACTCACGAACAACCTGTGTTATGCAGGTGACATAACTCTACTTGCTGAAATTGAAGAGGATTTGAAATATTTACTGATGAAGATCAAAGAACATAGCCTTCAGTATGGGTTGTGCATCAACATCAACAAAACAAATATCCTTACACCTGAATCAGTATGCAACTTCACAATAAATGGAGAAAAGATTGAAGTTGTCCAAAATTTTGCTTTACTTCTTTTCTACAATCTACACCCATGGAAGTAGCATTTAAGAAATGAAAAGACACATTGCATTAGGCAAAGCTATCGCAAAAGTCCTCTTTAAAGTATTGAAAAGTAAAGATATCACATTGAAATTGAAGGTGTACCTGACTCATGCCATGATGTTTTCAGTCACATCATATTTTTGTCAAGTCTGGACAGTGAATAAGGGAGACAGGAGAAGAATTGATGCTTTTGAATTATGGTACTGGAGACAAATAATGAGTGTACCATGGACTTCCAAAAGAATGAACAATTCTTAGAAGATGTGCAACCAGAGTGCTCCTTGGAAGCCAGGATATCTAGACTGTTTCTTCAATGTTTTGGACCTGTTGTCAGAAGAGAACAATCCATGGAAAAGGACACTAAATTTGGGAGATAGGAAGGTCATGGAAAAAAGGAAGACCCTCAAGTAGATGGGTTGATACAGTGTCTGCAACAATGAGCTTAAACATAAAATAGATCATGTGCATTACATAAAATAGAGGAGTGTTTCATTCCGATATACATAGGATCTCTATGAGTCAGACTTAACTCCATAGCACCTAGCATCAAACAATGTGTATATTTAGACTGTTGTTGCTAGGTTTTATAAAAATGACTTACAAATAAATCTGTTTCTTTGGACCATCTACTGATGTGCCATTTAAATAAGAAATAGAACAACTCCTACTGGAAGACTGGTGCAGCAGAATTACAAATTTTTGAACAGCTTCATGTGAGATTCTGTCTGAACAAAACAAAAATTAAAAAGTAAAAACAAAAAAGCAAAACAAATGGATGAAAAAAATGAAGAAAAAAATAGAAGTAGACCATAGTAAGTACAATTATACTTTTCCAACAGTTTTACCATATGAATATGTACATGAACATTTTAAAGCTCAATTAGAAATTATATAATCATATGTTGTTGCTGTTGTTAGGTGCTGTGGAGTCAGGTCCAACTTATAGTGACCCTATGTACACCAGAATGAAGCACTCCCAAACACTGTCCCATGCCATGCACTATGGTCAGTGCTTATATTCGTATTGTTGTTGTTGTTAGGTGCTGTTGAATCAGTGTCCGATTTCATAGTGACCCTACATACAATAGGTAAAACATTAATGTTAGTGCATCTCTGTTATTCATAGGGTTATCAGTGGCTGATTGTGTTTTGGGAGTGGTTTGCTGGGTCCTTTTCCCAAGCCTACAGCACCTGGTATTCCCAGGTGGTCTCCCATCCAAGTACTAACCAGGCCTGGCCCTGCTTAGCTCCCCATGGCTGAAGGAATTGAACATCACAGTGGTATGGCTATAATTATACAGCTTAATTTTATTGCATATTGAATGTATAATAGTGTTTCACCTGTTCTACATAGGGTCACCATGAGACAGATAACAACTCGATGGCACCTAACAAGTTTCTCTGAAATTATGTTTTGCTAAGCAAGGTTATCAAGCTACCCAGTGTCTTTTGTTCCTTCCAACTCCTCCAGTCTCTGTATACTTTCCTTACTGGTGGATACGTTTCTTTCTTGCCAGTTCATACCTCGCAGATCACATCTTTGTGTATCTTCTGTCCACACTTTCCTTTCACTTCTTCCTAAGTACAATGAATTTACACTTTTTCATTGGTCTCTTAGTGAGCTTTTATATTAATTATATAAGGCATATTTCTACATTTTGTTACATTTTAGTTGAAAAATTGTTCATGTCCATGAAAATAGTCATACTAATATGACTATATTAATATGATAAAACTGTTGGAAAAGTATAATTGTGCTTACTATGATCTACTTCTATTTCTTTTTCTTCACTTTTTTCATCCATTTGTTTTGCTTTTTTGTTTTTATTTTTTATTTTTGTTTTGTTCAGACAGAATCTCACATGAAGCTGTTCAAAATATTCATACACTTTAGGAAAAGAAAATGGATACTATCTCATCCAGATTATTGCCTAACTGGAAGAGCGAATAACTTTCTGTTACTGGAAAATATGTGTGACCCTATAGGTTTTTAGTGATTATTCATACTGAAAAACCAAATATCAGTATTTTAATACAAGCTATTATTTCTAAGGATCACTATGACCTGAAATTATATGTACATATATGTTTGTTCCTAAGAGTAATGAGCCTACAGCTGTATCACTGTGGCTTCTGATCCGTCAGATCTCCTAACCTAAGCAGGGTCAGGCCTGTTTGGTACTTGGATGGGAGACTGCTTGGGAACACCAGGTTGATAGGCTTGGGAGAAGGCCCCAGCAACCCACTCCCAAAACACAATCAGCCATTCAAAACTCTATGAATAGCAGAGAAGCATAACAATACTGTTTCGCCTGTTGTAAATTGGGTCGCTATGAGTGGTTCATTGACTTGATGGCACCTAACAACATTAACACAAGTAATGATGCACCTAGGCACCGTCATACACACTTGTAATTTCATCTCTTCTGCACAAAGGATTACAAGACCAGAGATAGCCTATGCAACTCAGTGAGACTCTGTCTCAAAAATAAAAATGAAAAAAATGGGTTGAGGATACAGCTTAATGGTGGAGCCCTTGCCTAGCATGTATAAGGCCCTGGATTCAACAGCCAGAAATGAAATAATAAAAAAAGTAATGATGCTTATTATTTTATCTGGCTAGTACGTTAGTTTTTAAAACTATGCCTAATTTGCATTAGAACAAATACTCTTCCTAATGCAATGCAATTTTAATGTTTTCTGGAGACTTTTATTTAAGCTAATAAATTCCTAAACAATGTCACCGTATCAGGTTCTTTTTGAGCTATAAATACAAATGTATCAGAGATCTTAAAGTACTCTATCAGTCTTTCAGAACCAAGTTTTATGAAATTATCCACTTACAAACTATACAAGTAAACAAACACTAGCATGGCTATTGTGGAAATTTCTTTCTATTTTTATGTATGTCTAAAAACACTAAGTTAAAAATGAACAATTCAGCAACCTAAAATCTGCCAATGTTTCTTCTAAAAAATATCACCCTGACAAATCATGAAAACACTTAGATTTTAATTTCTTGTACATGTCCCACTTTTCTATAAGTGTCTAGGTCCTTAAATATGGAGATCCTCTTCCTGTTTTGGTAAGAGGAGATATGGCTACTGAAGGATTGTCAGAGAAATGCAGTGTGCCTGGCTTTGAAGGTGGAGAATACAGTCAGAGGCAAGTATTACAGCCTGAAGAAAGCAAGGACATAAATTATCCCTGTAGTCTCCACAAATGAACAGTCCTGCCAGAATCTTGATTTAATTCCAGTGAGGCCTCAAAGTTCTAACATGCATATTTAAAAATTAATAAATTCATATCATTTTAAACAAGCTCTTTTTTTAGTGCGGTCCAGCAGGGTGAAAGGGAGAGCCGAGGATGAAGGAGATGAAGAGGCCAAGACTGATGGTCTTGAGCAAAACTTTATTCTCTATACTCATGTTTATATAGTAACTCAAGGAGATACAAAAGACAGCTCACAAAGGTAACTGCAGTACAATGGACTTTGTAACAGTCATAAAGTTAACAATCAACTTTGTTAGCATTCCAGTAACAGATTAATCCTAAAAAGACAATGAGGGAACAAAAGCCTCTGATGTGCTGTTTCCTCATTCCACAGGTAGCAGAGCTTTCTGCTGTGGTCACGTTTGTCATGTAGCCATTTATGAAGGCATTGCCTTTTAACTTATGTTGGGCCCATGGCTCCCGACATTTTTTGATGATTTGTTAATGCAATAATAGAAATTTAATCTACACTCCGGAATTTCATCCATAGCCTAAATACATGTCAGTAGTTTTCTTATTTTTATTGCTGAGTTGCAATTCCAATGCATGGAGTGAAAGTCCCAAAAGTTCTTCCAAAATGCCTACACCGACAGTAATGACAAGTCTTTCTTCACATTCTTTGGCGACATGTCTCGTTGTTTATTGTATTTATTAAAACTATTCTATTAGGTGTGTACTGGTCAGCTTTATGTTACTATAAGGGACTACCTGTGATAATTCACTTAAAAGAAAAAGATTTTTTTTCTCTTTCTTTCTTTTTTTTTTTTTTTTTTTTTGCGGTACTCAGGGTTGAACCCAAGTCCTCGAGCTTGCATGCTTTGCAAGTGCTGTATCACTGAACTCCATCTCCAGCCCCCCCCCCCTTTTTTTAACTTTGTCAGAGAGGTCTCGCTAAATTACACAGACTGCTTCTGGTCTTGAAATTGCGATTTTCCTACCTCTGCCTCCTGAGTCACTGGGATTACAGGCATGCACCTCTGCGCCTGGCCCAGAAAAGATTTCTTTAGCTCACAGTTTTGCAGTCTCCAGTCCAAAATTGAGGGGATATATGTCTTTGGACCTTTGGTGAGGGTGCCAGATGGCAACGGCAGGGAATAAGTGGCTCAAAAAACTGCTCACCTCATAGCCAGGAAGCAAGAGAGAGAGAGAAAGGGGCTAGAGTCCCACCAAAATCTTTGAGAACATACTTCCATTGATCTGAAGACCTTCTAGTTTTCCACCACCTCCCAAGAGCACCAGCCTGGAGACAAAACCTTTAACCCATGGGCCTTGAGCTGACATTAAAAATCCTAACTATAGCATATTGAAGATCTACTTTGTACTACCTTGGTGGCCAACAATTCTGAACAACTTTTCATGTGTTATTAGTCATTTGTGTATCTTCTTTGGTAAAATATTTTCTCTCATTTTTGACATGGTTACTTGTTTCTTATTCATGAATGCTATGAATTCTTTAAAATTCTAGAAATAAATCCTTTGGTATGTCTTTTGCAAACATTTTCTTTGTTGCTTTATTCCCCTTAATTTTGTCATGTGAGTACAAAATTTTTAAAATTTGATGATATCCTATATACTACCTGCTGCTGTACCACTCTGGCATCTGATCCCATCAGATCTCAAAAGTTAAGCAGGGTAGGGGCTGGTTAGTACTTTGAAGGGAGAGCACCTGGGAATACCAAGTGCTGTAGGCTTGGTAGAAGGACATGGAAGCCCACTCCCAAAAAACAATCAGCCATTGAAAACACTACGAATAACAGAGAATCATTGACAATAGTGGGAGACATGGCACAATGTCAGGTAGTTTCATTCTATTATACATAGTGTCACTGAGACCTGACTCAACAGCACCTAAAAACAATGCCACCACAACATCTTTTTTATTACATTACTTTTTTTTCTTATGTGGACCATGCTTTGGGTGTTGTACCTGAGAACTCTTTGCTTATGTCTCTTACCATTAAAAGGTAATATTCACTAATAGATTTTTCATGGATAGCTCTTTGGAGGTTAAGGAAGTTCTCTTGTATTTAGAGTTTGTTACAAGTTTTTATCATAAGTGACTGTGATATATGTCAAGTGCTTTTATTGTACTATTAAATTAATATATTTTATCCTTTATCAATTAATAGCAAATTTTACATTATTTATTTTTTCAGTGAAAAACCAAGTTTGCATTCAAATAATAAATTCTATCTGTTGATGACATATAAGCTCTTCTATGTTATCAGGTTTGATTTGAAAATATTTTCTGAGGATTTCTGTACTTGTGTACACAGGGGGCATTGTGTATATTTTTTCTTTCTTGGTATACATCAGTGTGATTTTTGGTATTAGGGTGAAAATGTCTCTTAGAATGAGTTTGGGGATATTTTATCCAACTCTGTGGGTTGTTTTTTTTTTTTTTTGCAAGAATGTGAACATTATTGATATTATTTCCTCTTTAAAATTTCATAAAACCCTCAAGTAAAGATATATGAGTCTTTGGGATTTTATTTCCACTGGAAGATTTTTAATTACCATTTCAATTTTTTAATCTTTATAAATTTATTTGGATTTCTAATTTATTCTTCAGTCAGTTTTCTTAGTTGTTGACTAACTAGGCAGGTAGGGTTTAGCTCAGAGGGCAGAGTGCTGCTATACTCTTTCTGAGGCCCTGGGTTCAATCCCCAGCCCTACAAAAACTGGAGGAGGACTTGGCAACCCACTCCCAGAACAATCTGCCATTGAAAACCCTGTGAATAGCAGAGAAGCACTGACATAGTGTTGTATATGGCAAGGTATTAGAAAGTGTTCCTTTCTGTTGTAATTAGGGTCACTATGGGTCAGACTGAGTTAATGGCACCTAACAACATCACTATTCTAGGGACTGTCCATTTTATCTAAGTTGAAAATCTATTGACATATAGTTTATAGTATTTGTTTATGATTCTTTTAATTACTGAAAGGTAGAGATATTTTATATTCTTCATACTGTTCATGATTGTGTACTATATTTTTATTTTTTAATATTACTAAGAGTGTGTCAATTTTGTGGCTTGTCATAAAGCACAAATTTTTCATTTCAGTGATTTTTTTTACAGTTTTCATGTTTTCTATTTCACTAATTTCTATTGTATAATTTATTATCCCCTTACTTCTACTTGACTTCTGTTTGGTTTTGCTTTTTGGTTGCTGCTGATGGTAGTGGAGAATACAACAGGATTGTGGACAGTTCAGGCTTGTAAACAGATAGTCCTGTTATTGAAACAAGTAGTTTCCTTTCTTACAGCTATAGCTACATATCTCATAAAATCATTGGAATGGCTGAAGAAGGAAGGTGATTTACAAAAGATGATGCATTGTTCCAAAAGCTAAGTCATCTTTCAAGATAATAAAACTATCCTCTTCACAAGGGCTGCCTTTTGATGAATAATCACATAACAAAAAATTATCTTTGTCTTTTTTTTTTTTTCTTCTGCAGTACTGGGGATTGAACCTAGGGCTTTGCACTTGCGTGCTCTGTAAGTGCTGGACCACTGAGCTGCACCTTCAGCCCTTTTTTTTCTTTTTACTTTTTGATACAGGGTCTCACTAGTTACACAGACTGCCTCTGGTCTCGAACTTGCAATCCTCCTGCCTCTGCCTCCCAAGGCGCTGGGATTACAGTCTTGTGCCTGTAATCTAAGTTTAGTTTTTATTTCCTGCATTTCCAAGTGAGCTGTCTAGACAGTTTCACATTTTATTTATTTCTCTGAGATTCTGTTGGTTTTAAACTTCTCTGGTGCAAAAATTTTTAGGGTTCTTTGTGGTCAACATTGAATACTGTCATTGAATGCAACAACAGATTTATTGAAACAAAAAGGAAGCCAAGAGTATTTATTTGGAGAAAACACACACAAGGTTTTCTCAAATTCTCCCTGTGAAGATGACAAGTTGGGATGCTACTTCTGATACATTCTCCAGCCAGATGTTTGTCACCATCCACAGGCCTCACAGTGGCTGCACCCTTATTAATATCCTAGAACTTGGTTTTGTATCTTTTTGATACTTCCTGCTGACTCAAATAGTTAAGCAGCATTGTTTGAATTCACATGTCCCAGAGGCCACACAATCTTGGCAGAATATCTGCTGTATTTAGCTTTCCTATAGTTTGAGTCTTCTGGACTTGTTAAAAATCCAAACAAGGTATTGAACTTTAAACATCTAGGAAAGTGTTAAACATGTTCCATACACACACACACATGCACACACACACGTGTATATAAAATACATACATGTGTATATATATATTCATATGGAATATGACATCATTAATATCATATGCAAGCAAAATTTTACTAAAGATCATTCAAAAGTGACTGCAGCAGTATATAGACAGGAAACTGACAGGAAATCAAGCCAGATTCAGAACAGGGAGGGGAACCAGGGATATCATTGCTGATGTCAGATGGACATTAGCCCAAAGCAGAGAATATCAGAAAGATATCTATCTGTGTATTTTTGACTGTAGAAGGGCATGGGATTATGTGGCTCATAACAAATTATGGATAACATTGTGAAGAATGAGAATACCAGAGCACCTAACTGTAATCATGAGGTATCTGTACATGGCCCAGGAGGCAACCTTTGAATAGAACAGGGAAACGCTGGTCTGTTTAAAATCAAGAAAGGTGTGTGTCAGGGCTGTATCTTTTTACCATTCTCTTCAATTTCTATGCTGAGCAAATAATCCGAGAAGCTGGACTTTGTGAAGAAGAATGTATCATCAGGATTGGAGGAAGACTCACTAACAACCTGCATTATGCAGATGACATAACTCTGATTGCTAAAAGTGAAGATTTGAAACACTTACTGATGAAGATCTAAGAACACAGCCTTCAACATGGGTTACAAATAAACATCAACAAAATAAATATCCTTACAACTGGGTCAGTATGCAACTTCACGATAGATGAAGAAAAGATTGAAGTTGCCCCAAATTTTGCTTTACTTCAGTCTATAATACACAACCATGGTATCAGCAGTTAAGAAATTAAAAGACACATTGCACTAGCCAAAGCTGTTGTAAAAGTGCTCTTGAAAGTATTGAAAAGTAAAGATGACATGTTGAAGATGAAAGTGCACCTGACTCATGCCATGGTGTTTTCAGTTGCATCATATGGTTGTCAAAGCTGGACATTGAACAAGAGAGACAGGAGAAGAATTGATGTTTTTGAAGCATGCTGCTGGAGATTACTATTGAATATACCATGGACTACTAAAAGAACCCACAGATCTCTCCTAGAAGAAATGCAACCAGAGTGCTCCTTGGAAGCAAGGATGGCTAGACTGCCTCTTACATATTTTGAGCAAGTAGTCAGGAGGGACCAATCCCTGAAGAAGGATATCATGTTAAGACAGTGGCAGGTCAATGAAAAAAAGGAAAATCCTCCACTAAATGGATTGAGACAGTGTCTACAACAATGGGATTAAACAGAAATAAGATCATGTGATCAACCTCCTATGTTTGCCAATACAAATCATTTTTTGGATTATATGCTATACAAAAGATGCCTAATGTGTCCAAAGATTATCACAGATTACTCTGAAGAATAAGTAAGCATGTTTAATACTAATCTTAAAGTTACACTGTAGCTCTTCCCTCAGAAATTAATAATAATGTTATTTGTGTACAATGACACAAATTCAAACACAGAGTCATCCAGCAAAGTTCCTCACATGTCCCAAAGTAACCACTCTCTACATACATTAATGATGATCTTTAAATATTTGAGATTTAAGTATGCTCTAATTATGTAAATGTATTTTTCCTAATGTAGGTAGAATTAGGGTATTTAGTCTTTCCCTCAAAAAATTCATTCAAATTGATGATGACATAACTGGTTGCAATTTTTTTCCTGTTAGAAACCCAGTGTCTTGTGCAGGCCTTGCTCCACCAGTGAGCTACACCCTTGGCCCTTTTTCCATTTTTGACAGTCTCTTTATGTTGTGTAGGCTTACTCTGTCCTTGAATGTGTGATCTTCCTTCCACAGCCTCCTGAATAGCTGGGATTACAGATGTGAATCATGGCACCTGGTGATTAGATTTTCTTTTCTAATTATTTTAACTCTATACATTTATGGGATTGTTGTTACATGTCCTCTCTCTCTCTCTCTCTCTCTCTCTCTCTTTCTCTCTCTCTCTCAGTTTCTAAATATCTCATGGAAAATTAGAGCAGACACTGAAAACTTTATGAAGTCCTAAAACTAGCAAAAGAATGAATGCAGATTCCTTTCATTTTCTTAGAGTTTTTAAAAAGTGTTACAAATGATTATCATACTTATTACCATATTTAGCACGTTTAATAGAAGAAGATACACTAAGGAAGAATGTAGGATAAACAATAAATTTAAGTACTTTGGAATTTATTTACTAATATTACCTTTATAGCCACATGACAACTATTTTTAAACACAAACATATTTTGTCAGTAATTTTGTCAGCTGATGGGGAAGGTATGTGCTGCTTATTTTAACAAAAGTCACAATTAGCTATGGATGATTTATTTATGCTTGCTAACGATATTGATTATAACACTATACAAGGACAAAATTTTTGCTGAACCTCTTTGGTGCATGCTGGCTTTTAGGATACTGAAGTGGAAGTGCCCTGTTTTGAGTTCTGTTTTTTAAGATTTGTTCTTGCTGTCATTTATATTCTCTAGGTCTAGTGCTCCTTACCATACTCCCAAGGAAAAATAGAAAATGTGACTGCATTAGTCTTCTAAGTCTACTCTAAAAAAAAACACCACAAATTGGTGGTTCAAACAGAAATCTATCATTTTCACAGTTCTAGAATTTGGAAACCCAACACCAACATGCTAACAAATTTGCTTTCTTCTGAGACTTCTTTCCTTGGCTTACAGATGAATCCGTCTGTTTGTATCTTTACATTGCCTTTTCTTTGTGGATGGACATATTTGATGTCTTCCTCCTTTATAAAGATACCAGTCATATCTATAAGGTTCCACCTCTATGACTTCATTAACCTTAATTAGCTACTTAAATATCCCACTATAAGTACCATATGTTGGGGTTAGAATATCAACATATGAATTTGGTTCAGCTGATAATAATGATTGTATTCACAAGATGTCATAGATTATGTTCTTTTGTTTACAGAAATGTGCAGGTTCAAATGTATGAGGAAGAGGATATGTTTAAAGATTGCATGAGTGAGTGTTAAATTTTAATGTTGTATATTAAACATAGAATATAAATGGAAACTAAGACCTGTTTCAAATTCCAGCTGAAGTATTAATAGTTTCTTATCTTTATATAGCCTACAGCCAGACCACTCTGGCATCGGATCCTGTCTGATCTCTGAAGCTAAGCAGCGTCAGGCCCAGTTAATCCTTGGATGGGAGATCACCTGGGAATACTCAGGGTCTTAGGCTTGGGAGAAGGACCAAGCAACCCATTCGCCACAAAAAACAATCAGGCATTGCAAACTCTATGAATAGCTGAGAAGCACAGACAATAGTGCCAGGCATCACGTAGGGTCAGGTAGTGTTTTGTTCTGTTGTACATAGATAGGGTCACTATGAGTCAGATCCAACTCGACAGCACCTAACAGCAACAACGTCTTAATATATGATGTGTGATTTTAAAAAGTGAATGTTTAAATTAAAAATTATTACAGAAAAAGAAATTGCTATACCAGAAGCAATGTGTGACACAGAGTGTTGTCATGATAGAGGATGAAACTAATGATGCTCGTGAAAGAGGACTTCCAGGACGGCTTTAGAAAGTGCCAAGAATGTTGGGATTTGCTGTTCTAACCCAGGGTGGAGGATCCTGAAGGGAATTGAAGACAATGGGTATTTGACTGTAATAAATAATTTTATTTTAACATTCATTGCATTTTTAAATCACACCTGAAATCTTAATTACTCTTCTCAGTATGTGGAAAGGTTCTGAGTCTTTACATACAGGTATTAATCATAACTTGTAAAAGACATGTAGTTTTGGGAGGTGCAAAGGCAAAATTTCTTAAGAACCCATAATTTAAATGCCAGTAGTCCTTAAGTGAAACAAATGATTTATAACTCTCTATTTAAGATAGCATATTTCCAACTCCTCATAAATAATTACTTAAGTGGAGTAGTTGAGGTGGTTGTATAGAAACGTGATAGCCGTCTGCTTTCTTCCTTGGGTTCAGAGACACAGGAAAATTTAACCTGAGACATCTGCAAAAATGAAAGGATGTTCATTAGAAGCCTTATCTCTATGTGAACAGGGATTGTTCCCCAAAATGTCATCCTTTCTGTATGGGGGAAATTGTCCTTTATAGTCCCTATACATGACCTTTAAACAAGGTATATTCTCTTTTTTCAAGACCAAAAATAAATTTTTTTCAATGTCTTATTTTTGCTCTTGTGAGCTGTCCTCTAAAGGCTACATTACAAATACATTATTGGCTATATCCATTTGTCTAAGCCCACTAGAATGAATCCATAAAATTTGATGTGTTAGATAGATGTATACCCACAGTAGCCCTTATCATTACTTATGCTATACATTGTTCCTAAGAACAGAGTTGAGTCAATTTAGCTGATACCACTTTTCATTCTTCAAAATTTGTACAGTCTGTATTTTTTATTGTGTGCTATCCAGTCAGGTTCAGCTCATAAAGACCTTATGTACAAGAAAACAAAACACTATCCAACACTGTGCCTTGCACATGATCTTTTTATGTTCCAGCCTAATGTTGCAGACACTATAGTTCTTCACATTTTGAGTCATGTCACACCAGCAAAAGTAGGGCCCAGGGAATTTACTCCATTCCCATCATAAAAGTTGACTCTCCTTTTGTTGGGGATTTTTAAAATAATATTTCTCAGCTAGGGTCCCTCATAACAGCCTGAGGGGCTGACCCCTAGTTGACCCCAGGGCTCATCTCACTCACTGAAAACAGCCCCTCCCATCGAGTGAGCAAAGATGGCCCCCGGCCAGCTTGACCAGCCTCAACCACCATAATTTTGATTGGCTCCCCTCACCACTGTGCAGGTAGTAACTGTCTCCACCTGGCAGTTATGTCCGTTTGCCCCCTGTACCTGCCAGTTGTGTGCCCCGATTGGCTGAACCCCACCATGTGACCCTTCCAGGA